>JAOPTO010000888.1:0-98317 GCA_033822845.1 Tetrapedia diversipes
CACAGCTCTCTCTCGCTCGCTCGCTGTTTCATATCTGAAGACCCATCTTCAATAATAACAATCACTCTCACAAACCATGGTGATACTTATCCTATGATCAGTTGCACGGTTAGAAAGAAGTCTCTTCACAAGTGCTCTGCTTAACACTAACTAGATTTGCAGATTTTAAATTTCATGAGCAAAATTTGCAAAAGTAATTACTATTATTCCTAACACTTTTTGCTGATTTTTATCGAATTTTATCTCACAATCACGCTCTTTTTGCCCCGTACTCGCATTCTGTTCATCATACAGTCTTCCAAACACTCGCTTTCTTTCCCTTATTTCTAATTGTCAACCTTTCTCACTTGATGCATTCGATCGCGTTCACCCAAAATTCCACAGTTGTGACGTTTTCTCAACTGCTCATTTTTCGTGCCTCAGAAACACTCTAGTCCAAATATTCTACACGTTCATTCAAATGTTCTACACACGGCTACCGCTTAACTCAGGCACTTTTCTCACTTTAACTCAGGCACGTACCCGCTCAATTTCATTCCTACATATAATTGATCGTCTACTCTATACAATTGCTGACTGAACTTTTTTCTAATCTTCTTCGCTGACGTCACTTCCCTTCTTCCCGCCCAAATGCGTCCAGGAAAGGCTTATTGCACGGCATTCTACGGGTCCTGTTCATCTTGCAGATGTTCTGAAACAATTATCCGCTAACACGCGCTTGTTTTTACCCCCGTCACGACGTTTACCCCGTGGTTTCCCTGACCCGACCAGCATGTGGGCAGATTTCTTGCAGAGAAATGCAGATGCACTCCGGCCGAGCCGTTTACCTTCCTCGTCGACGAATCGGCGAAACGGTAATTGGGGCCGACGGGAGAACAAACGGGGGCTTTCAGAGAGGAGAATTTGTTTAGCCGAACTTTTCGACGATTAGCCCGCCGGATATTCGCTTGGGGGCCGGGGGTTGTACCTGCTTTTTCGCGTCTTTCGTGCCGTTTGCCGGGCCCGGCTTGTTGATTTTGCAAACGATTCGGGGAATTCGGGAATGTTCTCTGTTTGAACTGGTTGCGGGGTCGACTGTGATTAGAACGACGGCGCTGTGGGGGGGCGAGTTCGTTCGGTTGGCAAAAGAAGGCGGCCTGTGCACGTGAAATGTCAGAAGTTGAAGGTGCATAGCAGAGAATAATGGCGGAGGCTTGATGAATTCGTTGATATCTGTATTCATGTATTCGGTGAAGAGAGAATCCGGAATTTCCATTTTTCGGATCCGAAAGGTGAGAGAGAGTTTAACTAGTGTTAAATGAATGACGGGGGAAATAGGTAAACGTTGATATTGTTTGTTATAAAAAAAGGAAGGATGTGAGAAGGGATAATAAAATTAGAATGCAGCTGTAGAAATAGAAATTGATTTGCATAATGGTGTAGGTCGATGTTGAGAACGACACAGTCTAGCGTATCGTTCATTGTGAAAATGAATCGCAAAACTTATTCATAAACATCGCAATTGACGTACTAACGAAAAAGATTGGTGTTGCATTACTTTCGGTCCGATTGAAAATATACCGAGCTCATAAACGATGCAAAGCTAGAAGAGAATATCCGTTTGCAAAGTCATTCGCAAATCGAATGGGTTGCTTTAACCTGTAACAGAATACCCGGTGTCCGTACGACGCTCGGATCAAACGTTGAAAGGGTTAATCGAGGCAAGCCCGCGCGCCGGGAGGGCGGAAAGGGGGTAAAATTGAGCGAAGAATTTTCGTAACAGCGTGCAACACTCGTCGCACTCGTTACATTGACCGTCCCTTCCCGTTTCGATTTTCCACGCTCGAATCAATCCAAGCGATACTCGATCACCGAATCGAGCAATTTCGGGGCTAACGTGCGCGTCCCACTCTCCCTGTGCTCTCGTCTCCATTCTGTGCCCCCCGCCCTTCTTCCACGATCTCTCTCCGTTTCATCCCATCGCGCACCCTCTTTCTCCTTCATTTTTCTCTCCCCACCCCCTCCGTTCTCCTCCTCCGCCCGGGGACTACTCCTCGTTTTTCTCCCTTTCGACGGGCGTGCACGCACGTTCTCTCTTGTTTCTTTGCCCGCGCGCTTTTTCATCGGCGTCCCGGCGTCGGCCGCTCGCGTCCCGGCGCGTGCTCCTCCCCGCTTCGTTTTCCAGTGGCGTGCACACGCAACCGGCATCCACCCCCTGCCCCTCGTCGCGGCGGTTTTGCCATCATCCGGTCTCTTCGCCCGTTTTCTCGGTGCTCTGCCGCTGAATGAACGCCGGCCGGAGAGACGAGCAAAGGACGAGTGGGAGGAGGAGGTGAGGGGGAGAGTGGATCGAGAGGGATAGTGGGAGTCGGTGGAAAATAGTCAGGTTGCGGTTAATTTCAAGCCGCGTTCACTTTTCTTCCTCTTTTTCTCTTTCTCTCTCTCTCTCTCCCTCACTCTCCCTCCCTTTCACTTTCTTTTTCTTTCTCTTTCTCTTTATTTCTCTGTGTGATGTCTCTCATTCTCTATCTCCTCTCTTTCATGTTTCTCATCCCTATCGCTCCACTATCTCTATCTCCTGTTCCTCATATTTCTCATCCCTATCGCTCCACCATCTTTGTCTCCTCTCTTTCCTTTCTCTTGTACTCCTGTGCTCTTACCGCCAGCGATGCTCCTCTTGTTCTCCGTTTTCTCTCTTTTTCCGCTCCCGCTTTCCGTCCACCGTGTCCTCTCTTTCGTTCGTTTTCATTTTCGCATCTGCGCGCGCCGCCGCGTGTCGGTGTCCCCTCCCGGTGATTTAATGGCCGGAAGCGTAATTACTTATGCCACGGTGCAGCAGATAGTAGAGACTGCGTGGCTCACCCTAACCAGAGGAGAGGATGGAGGAGCAAGAGCCTATCTTGGAACTAGAAAGAACTACTGTACGCCTACGAGATGTATAACGGGGATGGCACAGGGGCAAGCAGCGCGGTTTCTTTCTAACATAGATCAGAGCATGGAAATATGGCAAGAGGGTGGTTATTCGGTGTTATCGCAAATCACGACCATCTCTGTGCGAACGCGTTACAGTTAACAATATCGAATCGAATAATCACGACGAAAAGAAGTGCCTCTCTTGCCCCTATACCGTATTACGAGATTCTTTTCCATCTGCGCATAGTATAAGTACCATAGGCCGCTGAAAAGTACTATAGAGGTGCCGAATTTGTCATAGCGTGAGAGAATGCATGAGAGTGAGGGTGAGTGTGTGTATGAGACGTTTGTCGCTTGTTCGTCGCGAATGTTCGGTCCTGGCGGGTAGCGCACGTGCGTGGAAAGGAGCCTTCTCGAATGTTCGATGACGGTTTACTCTAATGGGTAAAAAGAACGCCTTCTCGAACATTCGATGATGGCAAACCCCCACCACCTGTGCTAATGCATATAAAAAGAGATGCATGCCCGCCGGGCGACATTCGTTGGACATTCGTTAGAGATTCGTTAGACATTCGTTGGAGATTCATTAGGCGACATTCGACGACGCGATTAAGTGTAATTTATCAGATTAATATAAGCCTGCGTGTACCTGTCCTACAGTACTTTGCATTTCACTATTTGTTGCATCTCGTCAGTTTTCTTACTAGCGCACAACTTGAAACTATTTCACAGATTAACTGAAACCTGTGTGTGCCGCCTTTCTTTCTGTATCTACGAAGTTAATTTATCATACTGCAACCAATCGATTCATCTACCCTCTTCTCTGTGCGTCCACGAAAAGTTGGCTAGCAAAAGAAATAGCCTCTGTGGCTCCGCTTTCTTTAATAAATTATAAAAATATGGCACATTCTCATTACTCGTCAAACGGTCATATCGATCGTACACCAACGTGTAACGAAAAAGATGGCGCGGCATTTCAGCTCTCAACGGTACGTTAGCCCTATTTTTATAACAAGAACTGGACTGTAACCAATAAGAATCGCATTCTTTTACTTAACCGTCTCCCCGTGAACTCACCGAGTACACCGAGAGCGTTTGTCTACGCTCGTGCACGCGCGAGAATGCAGCCGCGCAATCGGAGCGTGCACGCGGGCACCATTGTCAGCTAGCGGGACGTCTCCGGTCGATCGATTATCGCTGGAATCGAGTCGCGGCCCGTGCCCTGGGATAAAGGACCGTTGCCGGGACAATGGACAAACGCCGCAATGACGACGAACGTCGATCCACCACCCCTCCTACTCCTCCTCTCTGCGACTATCTTAAGGAAAATTAATACGTCGCGACGCGGGGGAACCGTGGAGTGGAGCTTCCCCGACGAAATTATCGTCGACGAGCGCCGGAAATTGCTCGATTGTTCCCGTGATTCGATCCGCTATATATACTGTTCGTCGCGATGATTTCCATGATTTGCGGTATGGGCGCTCGCGAGAGATATTGTGGGGATCGCAGTTGAGTGAAGCACGACTTCGAGGGAACGAGAGTTTGACCTAGTAAGGTTCGAATGAAGGGTGCACTTGGAACGACGACGATTTTAGGCGGTCGAGTGAGAGTGTTAACCCTTTCCTTACCGCAGTCCGTTCCGCCGAAGTGACGCTACTGAACCGGGCATTGCGCCGCGAAGTGTGCACATTGCATGGCGGTAAGCTGGTGTTCGAATTTTCTCATTTAGGTGTTACAAATTTAAAGATTTAACGGTGTCGCTAACATGTTTTTGACTGAAGGCGCATTCAATAACAACACTGATTGCACTCTAAGAGGAATCAATTCAATAACAATGCAGTATAAGGAACGGTAAATGGATGCCGGCTAAATTCGGCGCTGGTACACATGGGGCGTCTAGTGGATGTCGGCTAAATTCGACGCTGGTAACGAAAGGGTTGAAGGTAGAGAGGATGGTGTTCGGATAGAAAACAAGGGCGCTGCGTTTTCCGGGTGAGAGCGACCGTAGCCGTTCGTATCGATCTCGAGACTAAATTTCCTTTTATTGTTTCCTTTTTTCGAGGTATGTACAAAGAGGGGGGTTCAGTTCGAAACGCAGCCCAAGCCTACCCAAGACACTTGGCCCACCTTGTGTTTTTCCGAACTTTCCCAGGTTCTTTGGCCCTATGGAACCTGTACAATTTTTCATTGCTTTTTGCCAATGAAATTTATTCAAAAGACGTAGACTGATCGAGGTTTCTGTTTATACAACGTTAAAATACGAACACATATAGATGTATACTGCTTCAACAAATTGAGGTTATTACCTTACTTTGCGTTCCATCGTGAATTCAATGCACTGTTATAAAGAATTTCTTCAACTTTTATTTTCATTGTAGTTTTACAGTCGGAAGAATATAAAATGAATTGATTTTCCGAAGTCAACATTTTTAACCAATTTAACGATACTCGCGCAGTTCTTTCAACGAGGCACAACTTTCCTTCTCTGTTTTCCGTCCAATTTTGTAATCTTCCCGAGTGCGCGCTTTATCGAAGCAATTTCTTGCGATTGGTCTGAAAAATGTGAAATTTTCACCAAGTCCTAATTAACACGACCAATTTCTTGTTCCATGAATTTCCTTCGACTCCAGACAATCGTCGACCGAATCGATATACCAGCATCGAACCCCCGCCCCCACCCCGGCATCCTATTATTATGCGTTCCCGCTGAATCGCGCTCGATTGAAAAGAACGAGGGAAACCACTCGAACGTGGAAATTCAGATCAAAGCATTAGCGGGATGAAAATATCGACGCGTGCACGACCCCTTTTCTGCTGATCTCTTCATAGCTCTTCGATTGACCGATTACCGCGCGATCCGTCGAGATCTTCGCCGTATCCGTGGATCCGATTTATCCGACAGATCGTAATGTGTACGTATACTGCAACCTGCGACTTTCTGTTTTCACATTTCCCTGGCGGCGAGCCTGGATACCGTCGCGTTTTCCACGTATCGATGAGGAACAGCGTTGGGGTCGAGTCTATTGGAAACAGGTCGAACTCGCAATGTTTCCAACATTTCGTGAACATTACGAAGAAAAATAGCTGCTTTTAATCCTTTATGCTCGTCTAATCTAATTACAGTTTACAGAGATATTTTAACACACTCTTTTATGGAATTTGAAAGTTGAGTGCAGAATTTCTTAGGGAAAATGTTAATTTTTTTTGGCATGGAAAGAAAAGACCTTGGATTAATATCCATTATAGTTCGGTATTAAGTTTAACCTAACCCTTACTTTCAGAAATATTTTAACACACTCTTTTATGGAATTTGAAAGTTGAGTGCAGAATTTCTTAGGGAAACTGTTAATTTTTTTTTTGGTATGGAAAGAAAAAGCCTTGGATTAATATCCATTATAGTTCGGTATTAAGTTTAACCTAACTCTTACAGAGATATTTTAACGCACTCTTTTATGGAATTTGAAAGTTGAGTGCAGAATTTCTTAGGGAAAATATTAATTTCTTTTGGTATGGAAAGAAAAGACCTTGGATTAATATCCATTATAATTTGGTACTAAGTTTAACCTAACCCTTACTTTCAGAGATATTTTAACTTTCTTTCGTGAAATTTGAAAGTTAAAAGCAGAATTTGTCATGGAAAATGTTAATTTTTTTTTTTTTTTTGTATACAGAATGTATTAGAGTCCCTGTATTTTAAAGTTTCTCGCATTTTGAGTCGCTTAAACTACACGTTTAAATGGTACTTTCAAGTATAATCGAAAATTAACCAAACGGATTCGAATCTCTTGCGAGTACCTACTTTAACCAAAAGTTAACTGAACTAAAAACGAAAGAAAAGGTCTTAAAACCTGGAATATTAAATGATCAAGTTCGAGTTGTCGTGAAATTTATTTTGTCCGCTATTACCGAAACCGAAATTCGCGTGACTAAAATATGGTCCCAGCACGCGCGTACACGAAGAACGTTAGACAACGTTTAATCAGGTCGGCGTACGACTGAATTACCGGTCACCGAATCGAATTTAACGCGAGTGAATTTGAATGTCTGACCCGCGGAATACACGAAATCGCATTGGATTACCATACGTAATTTAAAACTTCTGCCCGTCGTTTGCTCATTCATACGCCGGCCAGGCGAAAAGGCACGAGCGCCACCGGTGGTTCCATGCATGAGACAGTATCACCGTCCCTCTTTTGGGAGTACATCAAATTTGCATCGCCGTCAACTCGCCGCCTCGCAATCAGCCGCGCAAAATATTTTAATATTGCATTTAATGTCTCGTTTATTATTTATTTCGCGGAAAGGGAACGATGTGGCGTGTGTAATTTTAAAAATTCCAAAGCAATTGTACGTAATGCGCTTAGAAACACTTTTCTGGAGACAAATTCGTATGAATTGAAGGAGGCGCTCGCAGATTAGTAGAAACACGTAATTTAGACAAATATCGGTACTTATCAATTTTTCATTATTACAATCGTTAATCCTGTGTCTGCGAAAAGCGTATACATACACTTTCACAAGTCTATGAATACATACGAAAGGCGTAAATATACGCCCTCTGCATTTTTTTACTATAACATCTTTACTGTTTTGAGTTAAGTAGATTAAAATAGCTTAAAAAGTTACCAAATACAAATAAAAAATGGATATTTTTAATTTATTTGCAATTATTATTTTGTAAATTCTAAAAATGGTATTAAATCTCCGGGTACTGCTTTAATCATTGGTCAAAACTAAACTTAGTGTCAGTGTCAGTGGATAACCAGTCGTAGCGACTGACATGCGAATAACTGACATGCGTCCGTATTGATGGATTAGTCCGAGACTGCGCTGCAGCCAAAAGGTTAATGCAATGGTGTGAAGAAATTAATGCAGTATAAAACATCGAAAAAAATAATTACACACTGTAAATTATTCGTCGCAGGTAATATTTCAACATTACACGTATCGTACATATTAAAAAATTCATCGTGGCTCCACAGGCAAACCCTATGAAACTGGCGTGACATTCAACGTGTTAATGAAACCATTTTTAGCTTTTCCATCCGCAAAGAAATTTTTTCCCCCGATCCATCTCCCCACCGACACGATTTACAGGTGCCTGAGCAGCCGTGCAATTCGGCGCTCGCAGAGATTAATCGCGTTAGCCGCGAAAGCGGAAGCGCGAAGGCACGCGCAGCATCCGCTGTCGAATTTGCGGCGTCAAACTCCGTCTTTATTACGATTTTATCCGCGACTCGCCGGTGTCCGCGGCGAGTTTTGTAATTCTACGTCCGGCTGTATTTACCACCGCGTCGATAACCAGCGCGGCGAAGTAATGGAAACAGCGGACGATGGGGCGGTGGCCGGTCGGCGGGGGTGGGGTCCGGGAGAGATGAAATTGCCGGTGGAACGAATTTATTCGACAAATTGATGGAACCGAACTGACGGTTATTCCAGCGTCCATTTCGCTGTTGGCCTTCGATGTTGGCGTGTATTCCTCGCGTCTGACAAACGCGCCGGGGCTGCTTGTAATTTCCCCTGAAAGCTGAAACCTCCGACGTACTTAACCCTGGGACCGCTAACGCGACCATTTACATTGGCGAATTTCCTGTTCCCGTGGGCGGAGATAAGGTATCGATCGTGCGAGAAAAAATTTTCACGCGATCGACCAGGCGTTTACTGTGCGGAATTTTTCGTTGCTAGACTCGTGGATCGTTCGACAGTGTAGCTTGTACTTTTTACATTTTTCTTTTTGGAATTGCAACAATTTTTTTTTAACAATCGCCCTTTTTTGCTATAATTAGCAGATGTTAAATATCAAGTAAATATTAGTTTGGGAAGTGCATGATTATGATTGAAATTAAACGTGTAATTAATAATTGCGTTCTTTGAGAATTTTTCAGTCTTATTTTTATTACATAAAATCGGACTTTCGTCAACTCTTTGTGTACATTATTGAATTTGATCTTGCTTATTGGTTTCCATAAATTATCGTAATATTCCTCTTTTTTAGAAATCACTAAATTTTGTAAAGCTTTCGTTAGATTCCTTTCTTATCTTTTATATTCAATAAGAAAGTTGATTTGCGTTTAATCGAGTTACTATATTTTGGTAAATATTGAGGGACCAAGACTTTATTCTTAATAACTTCGTACAGATCCTTACCCTATTCTATTTTCCACATATACATACCGTGTCCCTTGCCCCGGCCTCTCAGCCATTCAGTCGCACCTCGAACCCCGTGTTTCTTAAAATTTCCATGACACAGATGTTTGAATCTTTGATCCCGTTCCCGGGGCTCCGCCTAGCTCGGAGGCTCGTTGAATATTTCTGTCGAGAGTTCGACGAGATTATCAAGACCCCGATGCGGTCGATCTTCCACCGTTTTCTACCTATGCGCGCTCAGCCATAGAAGACTACATACCACTACAACGTTTCCAATAAGTAACTCAAAAAGTTCGTACTGTAGGAATGCGATTGCATGGGTACGATTTTGGGAAAATGTGAAGGGTGCTTGAGTTGAGCGACAGCCGCGTGAACATAGAATATTTAGCCTGAAATGTTTCTGTGGCGCGAAAAATGAGCACTTGAGACAGCATCGCGATTGCAGAATTTTGGGTGAACGTGACCGAATTGCATCGGGTGAGAAAGGTTTAAAATTAGAAAGAAAGGAAACGAGTGTTTGGAAGAATGTATAACAGGAGAAATGCGAGCGCGAAGCAGAAAGAATGTGACTGTGAAAGAAGTGAGAACGTTGAAATTATGTTAATTTGAAAAGTTGTTTATGCTGTTAACACTATTCCTACCACAACCGGTGAAATGACCGTTTTTAAAATTTCGATTAGAATTTCATAGATACAATGTAATTGAATCGCCTTTAAACTTTAAACTTTTTCTCAAATATACGTGTAATACATTTTTCAATATTCACTTCTTTTATCATTGTTTATTTTTTGAGAAAAATTTGTAGTCTTTCTTACGTGGGAATTTCACGGTAGGAAAAGGTATACGTGAAGTATCGATAGGAATAGTGTTAAGTTATATACTATTAAAGTCGTCACTATTAAACTATTTTAAATATATACTAATATCTAAGAACTTCACTTTGTTTTCCCACATCTGAACCCTACCGTCTGTCTCTCACTAAGTAAAGTAAAAAAATCCTATAGTACCGACACCATGAATCCACCAGCGTTCCTTCTCCCGTCGACAAACTCGTTACAACGGCTCGATCCTCTTGCATCCCTGAAAATCTTCCAATTCAAACGCGAATCACCTAGACGTCACTCAAGATCAGACTTCAAAGCGTTCAGACACACAATCACCATACCCTAGCACACCGTGCCTGTCCTTCCCCCCGCTGAAAGAAAACTTCACGGAACAATTCCTGCAAATCCTACCGAGCATCCAGAGGGACCTCCCCTTCCCTCCCCCTCTCGAAGTAGCCTCTGCCTCCGGTTTTCAGGCTGCAGAAAATTTTCGATCAGCCACCTGGGCAACGTTGATTCTGCCCGGTGCTCCTCGCGACGCGGGGTTGGGAAGGAAAAGGAAGCAGGGTTATGGGGGTTGGAGAAAAGACGACGGGGTGGAGCTCGAGGGTAGGTTAAGCCGGGTTTATAAGCCACGGGTGGGTCGTCGGTAGGCCGCCTTTATGTTTCGAGTCCCTTACCCCTGAACAATGGCGTGGACGAGGAAAGGCGCCTCTTTTTCTACTCCCCCGACGTAACTGCCGCGGCCGGTCCCGTTTTACCAGCAGCCACGATGACGATATCAATTATGCGTCCCGGAAGGAGGAACGTGTAGGGTAATGCGGAAAAAATAATTCGCCACTTGGGCAGCGTAGGTGGGTGGATGCAAGGTTTTTGTAGCCAGAGGCATAATGTTCGTTGGCGCGATTTTTGTTCGCTTAATCTTTTTCAGGGATGCCTACTTTAAGGGTGGAGAGAAGGGTGGGAGACATAGTTGCGCAAAACAGAACGGGTATAAAATGGGGTTGAACGGAACACGGGAAAGCTTTCAGAATTTTCGTTGAACTTCAAGAGCAAAAGATCGTTTCGAACAAAAATTGAGTTATATCTGAATTTGAATAGCTGGTTATTAAAAATTCCACGAACTCCAAGGTATCGATGCGTTCGATACACGTTCGTTTCGAGCATTCGAATTTTAATTTCAACTTCTGTTCGTAATTCACGAAATTGAAGAATGCTAAGTACAAAAAAATTAGCGTACATCATATTTTGCGGTTATTGACCCTTTGACTGCTATGGACGCGTATATGCGTCTGGTTACTCGTGTATATTATGGACGCGTATATGCGTTTGTCAATTTTTCCTCGCTCCCATTTAGAGCAACACAATTGTACGCGGATCACTTCGACCGGGAATATTTAGCACTCGCAGGGTTAAAGAAATCGTAGAACAAGAGATTGATCGTTAATACCTCGTTAATACAAAATTCACAAAAAGTCCAAACAGAACATTTACGCGCCCTTAATTTACGCGTACAAATTAATTATACCATCCGTCACGATGTTCCATCAACCGACACACGTATCTAACTGCAAAAAAAGGAAAAAAGAAAACTCGCAAGACGAGAGATTAATTATTACTATCTTCACGAGATTCACGAAAATCCTGCCAGGAACGACCAACACGTTGCGGAGGACATTTTTCGCGAGCAGAGAATGCGGAATAAAACGAGGAGCAAGAAGGGTAGAAGGGGCTGCGGGATAGGGGATGGGAGGAGAGTGAGAGGGCCGCGCGAGTCAGCCAGTAATTTCGTCGCTCTATTTTTCCCGTCGTCCCGGTTATTTCTCCGGGCGAGCCGGCGCGGCGGGGGCCTCTTTTCTCTTAAAATATTTTGTTTTCCGGCCGCTTCGAGCCGCGGCCGCGTGAAAAATCCCGGCCACAGAGATAGCCCCGGTCCACGGCCGGGCTTTGACCGCGTCGTTTCATTATTTTAACGAGAACGAAATATCCCGTAACGCGTCCGCCCTCGGGATGATAATCTTCGCCCGTTACGCAGCGGCGATGACTCCGCTCAAATATTCTCGGCTCGTCCCGCCTACGCGTATGGCGATATCTCGTTCCTCTTCTTCGTTTCTGATAGGCACAACGGTTCGCGATAGCGGATTTCAGTTACGCAATATCGTATGTCGAATGTATACGTGAGGTAGTATATGAGTTAGATCGTGAACAAGAGCGATCAGTAAACGACAGAAATCGAGAGTGCTGATCATAGAGAAAAAGAGAAAGAGATAGAGTATATAAAGTATTATCGAGCATTATTATATAGGTTAAATAGTATTATAAATTATAGTATTAGAATTTACAATATTAAGTTCAGTGTATTGTTCATAGTATATAAATATAGATCCATTAGCATCAGTTTTCCTCTTTTTTTTACCTCTTCCTCGCTCGTGTCACGAGATAATTATCGATGAAAAGAAGGAACATAAGATTTGCTTTTCTTAGATTCCGTAGAACATTAACCGTCTGCGCTCAAGAGCTGACTGTCAGCCGCCAAATGATATAGTTTCGCAATTTTCAGACTTCACTTAGTTTGTTTGTCAGTCAATATATGATTTAACTAAACTAAATGGAGTTTACTATAAGCTAATCTTACTAAATATTTTACACTTGAAAGTCTTTGAAGTTAATATTATTAAACGTAACTAACGGTCACCTCTCGAGTGCAAAGGATTAAGGGTAGCAAGACGAAGTATAACGCTTGACTCTTGGTAGCAAACTGACTAATCTTTATTGGGAGCATGGATTTTCATACACAGAAAAACGGGGTGCTACGTGGTTTTGGTCACGAAGTTATTAGTAATGTGGAATGATTCAATAGATAACAGACATCGTATGCCGATTAGGCTATGTCACAGGGGATGAATCAGTGGATAAAGGCTATCGCCAGGAGATTAAGCTGCTTCACACTGTAATCCTGCTTCGTTCCCTTCGTTGTGAATTCGTGGAGACACGGCGGGATGCCGTGACACGCGCCTGGGAGAAGATATCGGTAAATATTTAGACGCGGCAAAGAAACGTGTGTTTGCGAGGGGGCAAAGAAAGCGGAAATGCAGCCGGAGGTATCTTCAGCTTTTTTTATTGACCGCGCTGCCAGCGGGAAGCAGCGTTTCCTGCGGTAAATGTGTAATGCGGAACGGCATGGAGATACTGTAATTAATGTAGACGCGTACGTTTTGCAGAATTAAAGAAAAGGGTAATTTAATTTTCACGTTCTACTTTTCAGTTCGTGTTTTTGGGTTGCCGTTTTTGGATCAACCTCGTTCCTTTGTTTCAAATTTCACCGGAGTCTTGAACTCTATCCGTTATGCATGTGTACAGTAGTAGACAAAATTATAAGACCAAAGAATTGACGAAATTGAATTTAATTAATTTATAAGGAATAGTATGGTAAACAGCATTTGCATTCTGTGCTAATTAATAAATTGTGTTCTACCATGATAACGATAAAAATGATTGTACAGACATTATTCACAGACCATTAAATTATGTTCTTAAATTATCTTAAATTATTGTTCTTAAATCTCAAAGTTTGGTTGTTACTTCCTGTTGAATCCGTATTAATTTTATCGTCAGTTCCAACCTAACACTGCGATTAATAACAAAAATTTTGTATATTTTCAAAAATGTTCACCGAAGACTTTCTTAAAGTAACACACTTCTAAATTCCCTTTTCTTCGAATTCATGCGTTCACCGGAATACGCAGCGTTTGAACATGCATAACATGTTACACGTTACATATGTACCTCCGAGAACGAACGTTTCACTAAAGTTGAAAAGGTACACGATCGCGATCCTTCCGCAATTGGCGTTTGTTTTATAACGAAGCTTAACATCAATGCAACAACGATTGTTTCAAAGAATCAAAGAAAAGGTGATTTTAATTTCGTATATCGCGTTCAAGGGACAGCGCATATCTTTACGATGTAGAATGACCGAGGCAGGCGTAACGAACGTTGTTCCGTATAATCAGCGTGTGTTTGTTTAGAACAAAAGCGTAGAAACAATTGTCGCCATGCGACGGGACGGGCGTAGTCGAACCATTTTTTCACAAAGCTGCGCACAATGGCGCGGATAGAATTTCCACGTGGATACGCGGAAACAGAGTTTTGCCCGTGTGTTTCATCGTCGTTCGGCCATCGCCACGGTTTCATCGGCGGGGCGAAGAAAAGAGGAGTGGAAATGGGGTTGGGAAAAAAAAAGGGGGGGCGATCGTCCGCCGACCCAGTTTCCCCGTCGTCGTTAAATTTATCAACTCAGCGAAATGAGAATCGAACGGTGGAAGTAATCAAGGGAGTTCGCCAATATTCAAAGATCCGTTATCAGGATAATGAAATTATTTCGCCGGCGTTTCTGTCGGGGGGGGGGCTCAACTTCTAGCCGGATGAAAGACACGTCTGAACAATCTCGAGAAGCTTTATCGATTATTCCGGCCGCGGCACAAGTTCCGCGAGAGATTAAGGATAGCTGTGCTAAAAAGTCCACGGGCGAATCTTTATAGAGCATTCTGCTGTACAACGCGGTTTATTTCTGTCTTCTTTGTCGTTTCTGCTCACGGAAACTGTGTACAACTTTTTTTCGTCGACGCTTATTCGTGTTTCAGTAAAATTTTCAGATTTTATTTTTAAGACGCGGTGAACATTGACGATAACGTAAAAATTTGATTGCGCTGTCTTGAAACGAAATGTTGAATTTTCGATGTTTACGTGATTTCAGTCATTCTGCTTACATGAAATGAAAAGTCAACGTAATTTCTAGTTAGATTCAGTTTCACTCTAGAGTAGAAGAAGAGAAAGGAAAAATTGAAAAAAAAATAGCAGCACAATAAAAACGAACTGTCAATTCTTTTTTCCAGACCTCTTTCAATAGTTACCGAGATTACCAGATATAATACCGTTTTCAAAAATCGGTAAAATAATTAAATCAATTATGATTCGCGAAATCTAATCATAAACTGGCTCTTTTTAACACTAAACCTACCACGGCGGGTCAAATGACCCATTTTAAACTTTTTGTCAGAATTTCTTGTAAACAACATTATCACATCGCCATTTGCTTTTACTACTTTTATTAAAAAATACATTGAATGTATTTTTTAATATTTACTCCTCTCTTGTTAATATTTTTATCGAGAAATATATGTACTCCGTCCTAACTACCGCAACGGGTCATTTGACCCATGCAAAGAACATGTGATATTATGAAGATTTGTATGTGTGGTTGTGCTACAAAATCATTGCATTAGACATTTTTGCTATTGCATCATATATTTTGCTGTATTGCGTCATATTTTTTGTTGACTAACGACTAAAAAGCGAATTTCACTCTACTCCAAGCGAGCATTACAGTAAACATTGCAAGTTATAGTGCTATTTTGCGAGTCAAACAATTCTTATTTTGTTATTTTACTAATAATTCTTATCCCAAAAATGTCGAAACATTCAAGATATTTGAAATCTTTAGAAATTATAAATAATATAGATGAAGAGTGTTCGGAATTTAGTGAAGAAGAACTATCTGAAAGTGAAGTGGATAGCATAGAACAACATGATGACTCATTTGACACTATGGACGAATGTGAGTCCTCAGGTAAGGAAAGTGAAGACGAGAATATTTTGAATATACGTAGAGGACAAAAGAGAAGAAGACCGTTATCGAGTTCAGAAAGTGAAAGTGATGTGGAAAACCGATGTACCGAAATTGCGGCTGATGGTACAATTTGGCAAGAAATACAAGAAGGTTCAACACCTGGACGAGTACCAATTTATAATATTTTTAGGGAGGTTGTAGGCCCGACAGCATTTGCCAAACGAAATATTATGAAGGGAAATATGAGAACTGCATTTTCTTTGCTTATTGATAATCATGTAATGGAGCACATAAGAAAATGCACAGAAGAAGAAGCCTCTCGAGTGTTGGGAATGAAATGGAATCTTACTCCTGCAAAAATAAATGCATTTATTGCTCTTCTATATGCACGTGGCGCATATCGGGCAAACAATTTGAACATCTCATATCTATGGAACAAGAAATGGGGTCCCGCTTTTTTTTCAAATACCATGAGCAGGAGTGCTTTTTGTGAAATTATGCAGTTTATCAGATTTGATAAAAAAAGTAAACGAAGCCAGCGTTTACAAACGGATAAATTTGCTCTAATCTCTGATATTTGGTACAAATTTATCGAGAATAGCCAAAATTGTTATAAGCCTGGGGAACATGTTACTATAGATGAACAGCTTTTCCCAACTAAAGCGAGGTGCAGGTTCACACAATATATGCCGAATAAACCGGATAAGTTTGGTATCAAATTCTGGCTAGCATCTGACGTCAGCACCAAATACGTTATAAATGGATTTCCATATTTGGGAAAGGATGAAAATAGAGGAACTTCATCTACGCTTGGGGAATTCGTTGTTCTCAAACTACTGGAACCGTTCACAGGATGCGGAAGAAGCGTCACTACAGATAATTTCTTTACGAGCGCATCATTAGCTGCAAAATTACTAGAAAAAAGAACCACTATTGTTGGAACTATCCGCAGTAATAAAAGAGAACTCCCAGAATTCGCCAAGCACGCCAAAGATGGTATGCCACGCTTCTCAACAAAACTATATAAATCGAGTCATTGTTCACTTACCATTTACAAAAGTAAGCCAAACAAAAAAGTGCTTCTGCTAAGCTCCAAGCATAAATCTATAAGCATCGAAAAAAACGGTAAGCGTATACCTGAAACGATCAGATTCTACAATAGTACTAAATACGGTGTGGACATGACGGATCAGATGGCAAGAAAATACTCTGTGAAATCGAAATCGCAAAGATGGCCTGTGCAGATTTTCTTCAATATTCTTGACCTGGCTGGAATCAACTCATGGGTTTTATACAGAGAAACAACCGGCGAAAAAATTTCTAGACAACAATTTTTATTCCAATTAGCTGAAGAACTTGCCGAAGATTTTCAACATGAGCAACAGAAAGAAAAAGAAATTATACAGCAAACGTCAGCAAATTCAAGTTCGGATTCGCGAAAAAGGTGCCAAATAGGTTTTTGCAAAGAAAACAAAACTACAAAAATTTGTTTCAAATGCAACAAATATGTGTGTGGTAAATGTGCCTTCGAAAACCCAATAATTTGCAAAATATGCGGAATATGAATACAATTGGCATATTATTCATTTATTTTCTAAATTTAATTGAAGAATATTTAATTTTTTTCTTGTATTATTTTTGTTTTTCCTGTATTATTTTTATGTTTTTTGAATTTAATAAATAATTTTGAATCGTTATTTGTTAAAAATTGTTTTATTCATGTAAAATTGTGCTGAATGATATATATATATAACATTTTAAAGACGGGTCACTTGACCCGCTGTGGTAGGAATAGATATACATGAAGTGTCGGTAGGTTTAGTGTTAATAATCTTCGAAATAAACGTGCTTTGCAAAACCTTTTAATAATTTTAACACGTGAACGTGAATTTCTATACCGGCTAGCGTTCACCACCCACTCATCGATCCAACGTTCCCAACTTTTACCATACAGTATTCTAACATTACACCATTATCACTACCTTCATGATTACCACGTCAATATCCGGCCAGATTCTCGTCGCTTACACGCTGCTTTGATCAAACACCAAACATCCTCACCCCCTCCCCTCTCCCTACTCCACACCCACCCATCCACCGACACACACACACACGCACACAGACGCACGCCCTCAGGCACAACCATCAAAGTTTCACCGTTCGATTCGGCGTAAAAACACGCGTTACCACTCAGAGCCCGATCAAAGATTCACAGAGGGGATGGCCCGCGCGTAAAGACGTTACACCACTGCACCCCGGTGACCGTTTCTCGTCCGACCTTATCGCCGTCCGGCATCTTATTCCCTAAACACACGGACCTAATATGTATTTTTAATCAGCGCCCGGAATCGCGTTTCCCTCCACCACCCCCCGGAAGCCGGTCCGCCGCCCTCCCAGACTTTTCCCTCGTCTTTCCGTTCGACTGGCCCGGGGAGGATCCTATTCCCCCGGGAGGAATTCGCAGGGGGGGACTCTGGAGAAATTCGATATTCGCAATTTCGCCCGACTGTCACCAGAATCGAGAGGGAAAGGTTCCTCGTTTGTTTTCCTCCGGCTCTTCGCCGCTTTCCAACCCCCACCCTCGTTCTTTCTCCCTTCGCTTCTCCTCTTCAGAGAAGTTTTCTTTCTCCGTTTTTCCCTTCTCCACGGTCACGATGGCTGGCTCGATTGAAAGAAACCCGGTCCCGTTTCTCGCGAACTTCTTGCACACGGGCCAACTTCTTTCTCGTTCACCTGTGTGCGCGCGAAGTTAACCCGACAGGGGAGGAGGGTTGTTTCTTCGGGGAATGAATCGATAAGCATTGTTACGTTCGTTCGGGCCTAGGCGTGAAGCGGGAACGCGTCGAGGACGGAGATTTAATAGGTAAACCGGTTGATCGATCATACGCTTTCAGCGAGCCATTCATCAACGTCGATTCACGGAAACTTCTCGACCGATCTCTTACACGAGTAAATCTTATAAGAACGCGTACCCCAGTTTTCTCTCCTCTCGAATTTTCTTTCTTGCCTCCGTATGAGGAGAAAGAGGAGAAGGGTGGGGTCGTGGGGGTCCTCTGCCACCACCGGAAGTTTCGACCGGTCTCCTGGACCCGTGGTACAAGCTAGAAAGAGGACGTACAAAGGGGGGTGGCTGGGAGCGGGGCAGGGCAGCCGAGCGAGAGCTTTAATTGAAGTTCGTTTAAAGCGACGCGAATTAATTCAACGGGAAATTGAATCGAACCGGCGACATTAAATAAATCGCAGTGCACACCAGAGTAATCTCGCTCGTTAATTAGAGGACCGTTTCGCTGAGTTTTTAAGGCGTTCTTCCTCTGTTCCCCGCCGCTGTCTATTCTTTCCATTGTTCCTGGCTCTTACTGCATACCGCGCGTTGCTGGAAAGATGGCGAGCAAAATGGCACAGGGACAGGAGGGGTGCTGCTTGAGCTCCGTATTTGTGAAACAATCTCTGGCACTCTTGTTGAATCTGCATTTAGGTTTCTGGGAGTACAAGTGCTGATCATTGCTGTGAAAGCAGTAGGATTCCTCGAATCGCTAAACGGTAACGTTGTCTCGTTAACTTTTGTTGTATAGTGATGCTCGCTTAACCCTTTCCACTCGGCTGTCCCCTCTCATGGGACATCGTAATCCTAGCATATGATAGTTTTGCAAATTTTCAGACTTTAGTTCAGACCCGGACGTTAAATAGTCATATATGTAAATTTTAATATACGACTTAACTAAACTAATTGAAGTTTAATATACGTGAATCCTAATAAATATTTCGAATTTGAAAATTTTTGAAGTTAGTATCATTAAACGACTAACGGTCACCTCTCGAGTGCAAACGGTTAAATTTAGAGATAACCACTTTGTTCCGGGAGTTGTCAGAAACTCAGTTCTCGAGTTCCTATACGAAAGGAAGATTGATATAGCGAGAGTAAGTGTTTCAGTATTAATAGCAAGTTGTGAGTAATAGTAGGTCACTATTTCTTTCTCAGTTGCTCTCATTACAGCTATCCACAGCCTTTGTTGATCGAATCGCACTACGCTCAGCTGGAGACAGTGAGTAGTGAGGAATAGAGGTGTGACTGTCGACAAGGTTATAGATAAACATCGATAATATCCAAGTGTTATGGATAATTCAATGTATCGATGTAACGTTAAGATATCGTTAAGTTATCAATAAGTTATCGATAGTTACACCTTCAACAAGAAACGGCGGAGATGGATCCCAAAAATTTAAGCGACACAACTTTATTTCAATTCAAACAAGAATTGCTGTACCACGTTTACCCTCTTCATCTTACCATGCATCCCTATTACCTTCTTTAGATCAATCATCGTCTGCCGATACAGACGGGTCGCAGAATAGATAACGTAAGACGATCAAAACAGTCCTTGGCCCAGCCTACGTAACTTTACCCATGTGAACCCCCACCAGACTTTTCTTTGTCATCAGAAGATATAAAAGATCCTTCGAAAACCCCGAGCCTCGATTCAATAATTCGTATCTAAGAGTTACCTCGTCTGTAATTTCGGTCTAACAAAAAACCTCAGTAAAGTGCCAACGGAGGTGTTTAAATGTTTCCAACCTTTCCTCCTGCATAACAGTACAATATTCATGAATTTATTAAAAGTTTCTTTTTTTCCCAATCAATTCTGACAGAACACGAGTTCTAGTTTCTTCTAATTGTACAAGAAAACAAGATCCTACGACTGTTAAACTGTTGTAATTGGGCGAAAAGAAAGAACGCGGGGCTATATAACCACGCCTTTTACTTGTACTATACCGGAACCACTTTACTCGATCGTGTCTAGTGCTCTACCGATCTGTGATGTCAGACTCGAGAAAGAAAGACTTTCATTTGTCTTTTCTCTCGATTCCCCGAAGTCGTTCGAAACGCTAAGCTCACGTATGCGTGGTTCGTTTATTAGTGTGCATAGTGGAAGGGGGTGTTCTCGAGAACTCCCGTCCTCAGTCTGGCGTCACAAATACCGATCAACAGAAGAACCTTCTTATCGTTTCGTATATGAAAAACAGTTGAAAATCAGAATTTCAAATATGGCGTGGTTGCTCCTGCGTAGATTTCTCAATTATCGACTTCGCCAGCATAAAGACCTACATTTCCTTCTGCTTGGCATCTTCTCGACGACGCTGCTTCTCGCGTCTTCATCTTCCTCTCGTATCGCGGTCGTGGATGTTCCTTTGCCTTCGTTTCACGAGAACAACGTGCCTACCCACCCACGTCGTAGCTGTTATTCGGCGGATGGGAACGATGCATTGTGATGTCTTGTCACGCCGCTTCAAGGCCCTCTGTTGCGGCACGCTCGCGAGATATGTGTGCCGCCGCCTCTTTCAAGAACAAAGGGGCGGTTTCACGGTCAAGGCCATCTCGCCACGACATCAGCATGTACGCGGAGGTAGACTCTTTATTCGTTTACCGGCCACGTTGCTCTGCCGTCCCGTCGTTAGCTCGATCTTTCTTTCTGCAGCCATGCAGAGGTGTCTCCTCGCGAAGGTGGTACAACCGAGCAAAGGGCGAAGGCCGATTTATATTATCCGTTCGAACACGTTCCGTTGCGTGGAAAGATTCTCGGTCGAAGTGCTCTATTATCTTTCATTTTAAAATTCAAGTATGTCGGCCGTGTGTACTTTTAGGTAAAGAAACATGATTGAGTGTTCTGACAGAAGGAGGGAGAATGTGAAGCGAATAATGACAGATTAGAAACTAAAGTTGAAACTTGCAGTTAGTCACTTTTCTCGTACAGCAAGAACTTAACTCTACTCTTTCAATCTTTCTTTTCTTTAATACTAGATTTACAGACATTTTTGTTGTGTATCTATTTCTATGGACACGCGTCAAGAGAAATAGGTATACATCGTACAGAATTTTAAATTGTAAGGTTGAAAGGGAAACAGATTTTTGTATGTATTTGTATCACTCCATCAATAAAAGTCAACAAAAACCGTTAGGTATAATAGTGATTGTTTTTGAAAACTTTGCCCATAATGTCCGAGTCCCGTCAAATTGACGTGTCCCATAAGCCTAGTGTTAAATAAAGAAATACCCTCAATTTACTTCTATAATTACAGAGACACCTTGTTTAACCATAATTTAATATACATATACATTTTCTTTCATTTCTTTTCGTCCCTTTCTCGTTGCGAAACCATCGTCATGCTTGAAGTTTTAATGATGCCCAGACTGGAAGCAAGTGTGTCCAGTGTATCTGCAAAAATGCTAAAACGGGCCTGCATAGGATTCCTCCAATTACATACCGAGCGGCGGATAACGAGGTATTATTTTCCATCGCGGGACAGCTTATGGGTAATCGATTGGGGCATTGTTACCCTGGGACAATTGATGAGACGGATGAACGATAAAAACTCAAAGCTGCTTTGTTGGTCACGAGTGATTTTTAATTATCGATCATCAATGACCAATATGGCGGCACTAACAAGTCGAACTTCCTTCGTCCGATCAAAATCGTAATACGATCTATTTCTATTAAAAATCCTTCGAATCGTTAACATTTTTAAGTATCTACAATACCGGTCAAAAATGTTGAACTATTTTTGAAAGATATTTAAGGAAAGCGTGAATTTAAAAACGAAAGACGAGAAAAATAGGAAGTTTTTTTTTATTAAAGATCTTTAGTCTTTTATTTTTTATCGAGATCTTTAGCGACTTACTGGACTTTCCTCTTTATATTTTATCAAATAGTTGAATTTCTTTTAGGTAGCTGATAACGTTTTTTTTTTTGGTTTCTGAGAGGTCAAGGCGGTGTTTGGGTTTAATCCATAAAAAATCGGAATGATATTATCGTGAGAAAACCCTTAGGTAATAATTCCATTGAAACGAAGGAAACTACATGCTATTAGCGATATTAATTTTAAGCTCGTGAGAAATTATCCTGGGAGTTGATATGGTGGATGCAGCTCTGAAAATGATTCCAATTAGCTCGATTTCAGACTGTAATTGTCAGATTGCTTGTCAGACTGCCTCGATTGATACGTCTGGAACGGTAACGATACGTTGAAAGAAATTACTAGTTCGGAGGGTCGTCGTGAACCATTGATCCGTTGGTGAAAAAAGCTTGGCAGGTTAAACGAAGACGCCGTCGATTTGATCGAATTAAAAGTTAGCCACTTAAACGAATAATCTAATGAACTGTTCCGTCAATTGAGCGGATTTTTTATTGTCTACGCTTTCGACGTAGGTAATAAACTGTACTTTAACGCGTGACATTAGATTCTTTGTCGTTTTTCATAAATTATTGCGCTGACGTGTTTTCAAACAATACATTTCGATTGTGTTAAATATGCAAGTATTTTCGAAGCATACAAATTAACTGTGGTTTCGTTTTTAAATAATTATAAGCGTTAAATATTAGGTTGGCAATTAAGTTCCCGCCATTTTTTTAAAAAAGAAAGAAGAATTCAACCTATTTCGAACTGTTTCAAATGCTAGTCTTCTATTCTACCAACGAGGTATTGAAAATCTTGTTGATCATTGGAAAAAAGTTGTAAACAACAAGGAAGAATTCATTATTGGTTAATTAGTTGTTAATTTTTATTAAAAAATAAACTTTAACAAAATTTTAAAATATGCCGGAAACTTAGTTTGCCAACCCATTAATAAATTTATCTATTTTTGTAACCTTTTAGAAATACAGAGCATGAAAGTCAAGTGTATTCTGAATATTTCTGTCCCCGATTGTACACGCTAGCGGCCAAAAGTTTGGAATCGCTTTTCATATTGCATCCATATTAAATCTATCGCCGAACTTTTCTCAGCTGGAAATTCATATTGCGGATATTAATACCGGATTTTAATACCTTCCTTTGTTTCGATAGATTTCTGAGCAAAAAGCTTCCAAAAAGGGATAACTTTTATTTTCGAATTTATGCGCTCCTCGAAATATTGAAACGATCCCAAAACTTTTGGCTCAGACTGTAGTTCCGATTAAAATATCGAAATACACCCACGTTGTTCGGTATTCTGATATCGTGCCCACGCTGGATGTCCGAGTTCTCCACAGAATTTTTCTACCACGTCGTTGATAACAAGAATCTCGTCGCTGTTTCCTCTTGATTTCTACCCTATCATACAAAAGTGCGCCCTTAATCATGTCGCGAACGATAGGCCAACAAAATGAAACAGTAACAAAGCATTTCAGATATACACTGTTGGTATAATTCATTTTTTAGTAACTTATACTTCGACTTAAATTTCTAATAAATACGTTATCATTTATGGTATTCGATCATTTGATGAAATATAAGGAAATTGGTGGAATACTTAATTTATTTGTACACGGTATTTATAAATGACAATTGTTTGAAATAATCAGTAAACAGTGGACGATGCAGTAGGATGCAGTGATTATTTTTGATCGGTTTTTATGTAGAATATTATATAGTATATATAGAATAGGTATATACAATTTTTTCCTTCAAATTTTTCAAGATCATTTAAAGATCACTTCGTTCTTTTCGAATGAAGATAATTATTATTTTCCTCTATCATTCATTTTGATACGTATAAGAGTGTGTGAGATACAAGCAGTAATGAAAGTCTGGATAAAAATTTTATTTCAACTATAATTCACGTGTTTTCAGTTAAGCGAACCAGCTTGTAAACGATACTGTATATCAAACGTCCACTCTTCCTTTGTGCCATCACGATTTTTCTTAAACATCGAGCAGTTCACGCTCACATCTCTCATTTGTTAGTCAAACAGTCCACGAGCACTGGAAACCATCTAAAACCATTTTTCGCACTCCTTCGAGTTTGATATTCAAAGTAACTTCACCAACTCGCGACTTTCGATCAAGGCATTTTCCGTGGCCTGTCTCCGTTCCAGCCCCTCCCCTCCCCCTGATATCGATTCTAGACGACAACAGGTCCTATTCGATACTTTGGAAGCCAAACCACAAACCTCATCCTCGAACAATTTCGCTTTTGTCATGTTTCCATCCATCTACTCCATCGCGTACACTCTCAGCCGGCCGATCGAACGTTTAAATATCTTCTCGAGGCGACATTTTCTCGGATAAACACGTGTTTCGTCACTCTTTTAACCTTTAGACTCCATTTTTCCGTTTTGCACGGAACAAACAATCACGAATGTACTTACGTTTCGTCATAGACAGTATCAGTCTATTTTTTAAGTTACATAGATTCTCTTAAAGCATTGAAAGAAAGTTGGCGCGATCGAGAATACACATTTAATATTATGTGTTTGATAAAGGACACTGTGCATACAATAATGCGTAAATATTACAATGTTACACGGTTCCTATAACGATATTATATTATAACAGTGGAATCAATATTAGTAATACTTAATATCAGCATTAGCATGAATAACAACAGTACCAGCGTTGATAATAATAATTCATAGTATATTGCGATATACCTCGTATTCCATAGCACACGTATTTTTCAACAGTAGGGACTTTATGAATAAAATTTGCAAAACCGATTATTATTATTCCTAGCAATAGTATTCTAGTATTCTAGTAATAGAAATTATTCCTGCAGTTTTGAATTCTGTATGATGTATACCTATTTGTTAGTATACAGTAGCGGACAAAACGTACGTACACAATACAATATACACAAAATAGGACACTTACTTTAGAATATACAGACCAAGAACTATCTAACGATATACTAAACAAGGGTTTTGTACTCATCAAATCCACTCCCTCCCATCCATGAAGACCAACACTCGCAATCCCTACCGAAATGGTTGAACATCTCGAAGCAGCCCGTAAAAAGTTAACTTTCAGAATCACATGCAACTCGTCTGTCATAAGTTTCCCGGCGACATTATCGGCTGGTGTCGACGAGCAACTTTTCCACGATATTCGTTCATAATTACCAGACCGGCCAAGTTGCGTCGCTACGTCGCGCGCGTGCATCGATCCAATGCCGATCCTACCCTGCTTCCAGCGTCGGCGGCTGCAGCCTCTGGAGAGGGTCTGGCGAACGGATATTGGAATAGACGAAAATGGACTGAACCTCTCGCGCTACCCCGTACCGCCTTCTCGCCGCCCTTTTCTGTATTATATTCTCGTCATCTCTGGTTGCTTTCCCAGCCCCCTCCCCCCCTTCGTTTCTTTTGCTTCTTCTCGGTTGGTCCGGAGGATTCTGTCTTATTTCCTGTGGCGCCATTTTCGCAGCCTTTCAGTCATCGACGTTAGTCCTCGCGCATCCGATGGAACTTGTTTTTACTCGTTTGACCTGTGCTTGCACGAATATCGCTCGTTTCAGTTTAACAACGGTGTTATAATTCTATTTTAGTATCCTTGGTATATTAACACTTAGCCAACCGAATGGGGAGATCTCTCATTTTTTCCGCACCAAAAGCGCTGCCATTGATCCTACTTACTTTCGTTATTAGTCAGCCTTGAACTAGTGTTGTTCATAGTTCATCGAATCCATTGTCTGCTTTTCCAAAGCATAATTTTTAATTAATTCTGAATACACGATGAGCAGTGTAGACACCGTGCGGTTAGCTAAATGTTGATGGGCTCCCTGTCGGTGAAGTGCTAATCTGTTAGGGAACGACGTTGTATCAATGCTAATTTCAGTCATCTTTTGTTTTTTAAAGCTGTTTCTCGTGGTTTCGAATGAGAATTTGTTTTATGATCCTGCGTATCCAACTGTAAACGTTGAAATTCGAAATTCAACGATGCCGACTGTCTGAGAGGACATTGGAAGTGAAACTGCCAGTTTAAACCCTAATGGGTTAATGTCAAAGCGTTTCCCGCGGTTGGAGAAATTTCGTCTTAAAATACACTCTCCCTTCTGAGTTCTCAAACCTCGGTTCTAAAGTACCTCCGTCTAATCGCCCATTAACAGCTACTCGACTGCAAAGCAGTAAAATACTGCAACGAGACGGAAAATCTGCATAAAAGCCCCCCCTGTACACGTATAATATACCCGTACCGCGATTCTAATTCCTGCCTCTCGAACCTCCCCGGCCGATGTTTACCAACGATCTTTAACGACCCCACCTTTTTGCCTTTCCTCGATTACGTACTTTATCTTGGCTCCAGGACATCCCGGACCTGGTGTTGTAGCCCCTCGCGACAACGCAAGAAAGCGGTCGCGTCGCCTCGCGAAGAATCCCGCGTTCGCTTTATCTCCCTATCAACTCGAAAACCCGCCTCCCGCCGTGGAATACTTGTTAATCCCATCGTCGCCGGGGGATCACGCGTCCTTGGCAATTCCTTTAGGAATGCTGAACACGCGCCTACGCTCCGACGAGGTGACACTCGCCCGGGAACAACGTGTACACAGCCGCTCAAAAGTTTCGAGCGCAGCCGATCTCCGTGTAAAACGATAGCTACGATCCGAAAGAGCGTATTGCATGTTGCGCGTGAAATCGTGATAAATGGGAGTGGAGATCGCAAATTGGAAGAACGAAGGTAGAAGATAGACAGAAGAAAGGTTAACGCTTAGCCAACCGAACGGGGAGATCGCCCATTCTTTCTTATGTCGTTGATTCTATTTACTTTTGTTATTAGTTAGTCTTGTACTAGCGGTGAATTTATCGAGAATTGTACTTTGGAAGAGTAGAAAAACGCAATTGGTGATCTATTAACAACACTAGTTCAAGACTAACTGATAACAAAAGTAAATAGAATCAATGAAAGAGGAAATAATTGAAGTCCCTATTCGGTTGGTTGTGTTAATAGAACTAAGTACCATTTTTTATATCGGTAACTATAGTGGATGTATGTTTATTAGATTTGTCATAGACATCTATTTCTTTCTTTCGTTTTGTAAGAATAAAAATATAGTACTTGTTTTTTTAGTGAAACAGTACAAATTTCCTTTCGTGACCAATTACTTACGTCATTTCCTATTCAACGATCGTATTCCAAGATTTTTATGAGGATTCCTAAAAACAACAGTTTTTAATTTTAGTATAAAAATTTACAAAGTCATTCTGCAAACTTATCCTTATCTCAAAATAATTTTTACCATATAATTCCACTTTCAATTTTTAACCACCCTCCTGTAATAATACTTTCGTTTAGGAACATCAAATATTGAGGATCGCAGTTGCATATCATTTGATTTGAATAACAACGCGACTTCGTCAAACTGCTGAACGGCGATGTATAATCGCGCGTCTTGGCGTGTATTCGTGAACGCGCGTACATATCCCGAGCACGTTCGCGTCTGCAAAGAGGCAAGAAAGTAATAAAGCAACGTTGTTACACGCTGCGAGTCAGCGTGGCCGTGCAACATTGTACGTGTTCACGGAATGCTAGCCACTTTACGAGTGACGCGTGTCCCACGAAGAGACGTTTAATACCTATCATTCAACCCCCTTTAACGGCCGCCTATCATCCCCCCAGTTAATAATTAATATTCTCGGAGAAAATATTCGCGGACAGGTGAATATCTCCATCGCGGATGCCGTATCTTCATTATAAGCGCGATTACAGCGGAGAACCTCGGTTTTTTCGAAACCGTCGGGGGATCGGGCAGTTCGGTTAACTGAGTGGATGTGTCCTTCACTTGTTCCTATTCATCGAGGGACAATTCGTAGAGGTTCGACGTTCAGAAAACTGAGACCGATGATTTCGTTTCAAAATCTTAGAAATGACAAATAGAAATAGAATTTATTTTACAAGAAGAGTGCAAGCCCTCCGGGTCACCGATTTAGTTGAAACTTTGCACACTTATAGATCTAGTCATTCTATTCACGAAAATATACCACTATAGGGGCAAACACTCAATATTTTTCGAGATAATTACGATTAAAGTTTTATTATTACGGTAAGTACAATTCTATTTAAAGTATTTATCAAGTAATAAAATGGTTTACCGGGAATGTACAAGGGTTTGTACGCCGTGGACTCAAGTTCAAATCCGTGAGGACTTTTACTACTTTTTTTTCTTTCTTTTTTCAATGTATCTTTTTTATTTTGTGTTCATTTTTTGTTCGTGGAAACATATTGAATTTTAAATAAATTGTAAATAAAATGTCTCACTAAAAAACTTCAATTTTATTTGATACAGAAAAAACAGAAAACTATAACGCAGACACAAATCGACCGATAGAATTCCATTCGTTTGAAGTTTAGTCAGCGTTCGATTAATTGAATCCCAGTTGATAGAACCCTCTTGTACGAACGCAAACCTCTACCAAACGACGGAAAAGTTGTGGGTGGCGAAACTCCTATTATCCGAACGACTGGACCTCATATAAGCAGTCTTCAAATGTGTTAACAAACATTCGATTTCAAATAAAAATAAAATTGCTCCTCGCACCTTCGACACGAAAGTCTTCAAATGAGTTAACAAAACAGCACCCATTCAATTTCAAATTTACTTTTCAACCGCGGAATAAAAACAAAATTATCCCTCACACATTCGACACGAGAGAGCTTCAACATCTTCCGCTGTCCTCTTCAAAAGACGCCACCCTTGATCGCGATCGCTCAAGAATTGTCCCGGGGCACTCCGTTCACTCGAAGAGCCTCCCCTTTATCCCACAATTTCCGTCGTTCACAGTGCTAGAAATCCTAGCACACAACGCAGAAGTCGGCGGAAGTGGCGTGTACACGCACGGCAGTTCGCTGCTCTCCGCCATGTTGTCGGCGACAGAGGAACCGACATGCAAGAAAGAAAGAACGCGAGGAAGAGAGAGCGCGAGAGAGAGACGGTCCGTTCTCCACTCCGCGGAGTGGATTCGAAAATGCGAATTCGCTTCAGCCAAGTTTCCGTCCCTTTGTGCGAGCAAGAGAAATAGAGGGAGTTCTGAGGGGTGGATAGAAGAGAGGAGTAGCTTGGCGGAAAGTTTCCGATGAATCGGCACACGGTATTGTCCCAGATACAGAGAAAGAAGCTGGCAGAACGAACGAAACGGCGGAGACACAAGGGGAGGGGGAAGGAGAACGAAGGACAGAGGGAACGATAGAGAAACGAGACAATGAAGCGGTGCTTTATTATGTTCCGGTAGTTCTAGAGGCGATCCTCTCCCTTCTGCCATCCTCTTTCTATCCTTCTCTCTTTCCCCAGTTTTCTCCCTTTGCGTTTGTGATCCTCGTCCTACGTCCTTCGATTTTGTTGCTGCCGCCATTGCTGTTTGTACTGTTCGTCGCTTCTGTATCCGCCAGCATTTGCTTTCGACTAATTAAATCGCGTGTACAGTCTGTTGTATGGCGATCGATCGAATCTCTCTAGTGAACGAAACGAGCTCTCGCCCCGCAGCGTTGTTCGTTAATTCCTTCCTAAACGCGAGAGACTATCCTTGCTCGATGCCTTCTTGACTCTGCCCTTTTCGCCGTGCACGCGTGGTTTTGTGTATACTCATATTCATAGGTGTTAATAACTATACCTATCAACGTTGCGTCAAACGTGATATGTAAACATTAGTTAGCGCGTCTTTTATGACTAATCTTGTGACATCGTGTTAGCAAAAATCAACGTGTAGGTTCACGTGTTTGCTGTGCGCATAATTAGTTTGCTCGTTTACTACGCTTGGTTTATTAAACGTGTATCGTATTGTAAACACAAAATTTCCTTTCAATATTTACATGCATTGCACAAGTAAATAGGTATTAATACAATATTTTTTAGACACTTTCAATTTTGTACGAGACGCGTTTCAACGTTTTCAGTGAACAATTTCTGAAAATGAACTAACTTTATTTTAATATTCCTAAATAATTGCTGCCAATTTTGATATTTCTAAAAATTAAAATAAATTAAGCAACAATTTCAGAAACGCTTATGCTCCTGACGAGTTGTCAGATTTACTCAGTCTTCCGTAAGCAATTCCGCCGCTTTAGAATAGCAGTATACGAATCCCTGTCGTTTCTCGTCGCGAGCTCCCGATTACATATTGCTGCTTCCTTCTGCCACCCCCCTTGTTCCTTTTTCCCCGTTTCCCCTCGTCGAATAAATTCGACTGTACCTCTGTGCGTGCACTGGTACATGGCGACGTTTCATCTGTCGCGCGTGGTACACCTTTGTCGGTTCTTTGAACACTTGCACACGTCCAGGGAAAGAGGAGAGGGAGGACGAGGAAAATTTCGAGGAAAACGTCAGAAGAGAGCGGGGTCTGTCGATATTTGCTCGCGGTATCGGCCGCTTGGAAAAAGTTTACCACTCCTTGAAAATCTTGAAACGAGAGCGCACTTCGGCTACTGTCGTTTGTACACCCGGCACTGGCTCTCTTTCGACGAAGGTACAGGCGCTTTTGTGAACTCTCCTGTGTCCCCGTGCGGTTTCAGCCGATGTATTTCAGACTCGACGGGGAAAATCGTTGTACCGCGTTCCAATAAGGGGACCCTCTTTGAGGAGAAGCATGGTCGTTTGTGATAATCACGCGCGTGTACACGATGTACAGTAGCGGGCAAAAGTTTAATATCGACGAAATTGAACTTAACTAATTCATCAGAAATAACATGATAAACAAAATTTGCATTTTGTGCTGATCAATAAATAGTGTTGTACCGTAATAACGATAAAAATGTATGTACGGACAATATTTGCAGACGATAAAACTATGTTGTACATCGTTCTCCCGTCTTAAACTTTTGTCCGCTACTGTACACTTCGGTTCAAAAACATTTAACCATAGATACGTTTGTAAATTTAGGATTAAGCGTTATGAAAGCGAACATTCCTTTTTCCTCAAATTTACGATCTTAGTTCTTCACGATTTAGCTCGTTTCCGTGCGATCGGGTTAACGAAAAATAACTTCTTTTAAATTGTTCACCTACAGACCACGTTTATAATCGTCGACAAGGTTAGTCGAAGATTTCTGCAACGTTCTCGTAACGATCGCTCGAAGAACACATTTCTCCAAACTGTGTCGCTCATATACCCACGACGTATGATTCGTTGAGATGCAAAGCGAAGCGTAATAAAACGGAGGGAAAAATTTCGGCGGCACCCGTCGAGACACAACACGCAACACCTAATATAACGGAACGGGAATCGATCGCGAATAAAAGCGCTCGAGGGGGTAGTGGCTGCAACGTTGGGTGGTGGTGGTAAAACGCTTAAACGATACAAATGAGGGATTCCAATATTTCCGTGTTCGAACTTAATGGACGCTCGCGTTCCCGGGAGCCGGAAAGCCCTCTAATGCGGAAAATAGTGGAAGTGGCGTGCCGAGAGCGGGAAGTCTCGCGTGGAGTGATATTAATGCGAAGGAACGATCTCTCTTTATGCCCGGAGACGGATCCATCTCGCTTCTGACTCCATTAAAAGTAATTTCTTTCCCGGCGACAAGGACGCGGGACGCGAGAAACGACGGCGGAAACGGGTGGCACAGGGGATGGCGAGCGAGCGTGGGAGGGAGGAGGGTCGGAAAAGGAAAATACTGCAGCGAGGAACATTCAGCCGCGGAAAATCTGGAGGAACGAACGCCTTCGTAATTGATGGACTAAATATTAACGGTTCCGTCGTTTGCGAACGGATGAACGTCGAACGTCTCCGTTTCTTCCTCGTTCTTCTTCAGTTTTTACACGGTTATTTGCTCGCGAAGCGATTCTTCGATCTCGAGGAATGGAATCAGGGTAAAAGCGTTATTCGTACGGTTTTCCTCTGCTTTCAGCTTTATCTCGCTGGTCTCACTTCTTTCCCCGCCTCGTGCTCGTCTTTTTATTCGTCGCGTGCTCGCTCCGAATACGCGTTTCCGTTTTGCGGATTCGAATAACTTGAATCATTTCTATCGCAGCGATTACAAAAAATATTCGCACGGCACTACATTTAATTTAGTTCTTATTAGTACTGTTCGTACTGTTATATGCATGCATGTTCGTTAAATTTTATTTTCGCGGGACTAAAAATGCTTAAAAGAGAGACATTGGTATGCGTAGACACGTGTTGTAGGTGTTGTATATTGCTTTCAAAATCGAATAAGTCAATATTTCGACGTCAGTGCCTCGGATTTGTGCAAAAAGTACATACTATTTTAAACATTTTTCATTAATATTCTGTTGGAGTGTATCTACATAAATTAACCTCCCTAATCTTCCCGATCGGATGGAATTTCAGAATGGAAAAGAAACCTAAGAGATCGACTAATTCACGCTAGAAAGAAGAAAAGAAGGAAAGAAAAAAGAATGAAGGCAACGTAAAATGCCACTGCGTGGGAAAAGGGTACGCTAATGTATGCACAAATATTACCGAGACAGGAATGCGAGTTCTCCAATCGTAGCATCGAAACTCGTATCCCCATTAACACCGAGCCGCGCCATCCTGTTCGCCTTTCCCACAATAAATACCAGCCGGTTACCTGTGAAACCCAAGAAAAATGCTCACCAGATATGCTCGACTGAAGGGTACGAGACGAGGCCAGCGAATCGTAATCCTAAGCGGCCTCAAAAATATCGTGTCTCGTCGAAGCCCGGATTCGCGAGTTATTTCACCGTTATTACAGCCAATCGACATCTGTTAATCGGTCGTTACCGATACCATTATGCTCTCCCTGGGACCGGATCAGAGCGATCGAGATCCGGTTCTCTCGCACTGTCGCTCTTCTAGCGGATAGCGATTCGGCGTAAAAATTTCTTATGCCGCGTTCACATTGCTATTCGCGAATCGTATCAGTTCTGTTAAGCCTTTGCACTATAGAGATGACTGTTAACACGTTGAGTGCCACGTCAGTCACCGGTGACTGACACCGACTTTTCCGTTCAAGCCGCGTCAGTCACCAGTGACTGACAGTATAAAATATGATAGTAAAGGGCTTAACGTGTTGAATGAATGCCTATATAAACATTCCATTTCGAACAGAAATACCATCCACTATGATAAAAAATGATGGCCCTAATACGTTTTAAAATTTCCATCGAGTAAATTCTAATTTGCCAGTATTGCCTTCGCATTGCTGTACCAAGATACTTGTGCGCGCGGCCTGACGGGAAAGTCGCTATAAAACCGCGTGGCACTCAACATGTTAATCATCTAATAATACTAACTTCAAAAATTTTCAAATTTTACATTTTTTTCGATTATTTTTTCAGAATAATATTTGTATTTTTGAAGAATGCAAGTAATTCATTCATGATTTAATATTAATAAATTAAGTTTATTATGTAATTTAAATAAATTTAAAATTTTAATTAATATATAAAATCTAATATAATAAAAAATTATATAATAAATAAAAGTATTGAAATTAAAATTTAATAATAATAATAATATTGATGTTTGGTTAATTGAAGAACAAGCAATAATTATTTTTAAATTATTAAATTTAAGTACATATTAAGACATATAAAAAATCATCTTATCAGGACCTTTTTACATACTTTGCCTAAATAGCATCATTTGTCATTCTATAGAATGCCTAGGGAAAGTTTGTAATAATTCTCGTATTTCATACATTGGCTAAAAACGCCGGGCATTATATACAATGCCTAGGCGTTCTACAGAATACCGGCTTTTCGTACATTGCCGGTAATACATATAACATTCAAAAATGTACAAAACGTCCCAAGTGCGGTACAGGTTTCACTGCTTAGATGATGACACAGATTGTCTATTCAAATTCCGCTTCCCTTGTGCTTATAAAAATTCGAATTTGCACAAAAATCCGCGATCCCTGCTGTAACAGCAGTATTCGTGAACGGTTCGCCGTTGGATACGCACCTTAACGGCCGGTATCTCGGCGATCAAGCATCGAAATAGAGCAACACAGAGCCTGAAGTCTAACTAAGTCGTAATAACGGGCACCAAGGCCACGGGTAAGAGAGTTGCGTGGAGCGATAAATACACGTTTCTGAATCGCGTTTCGCCTTTAGCCTCGGTTCGCGAGCAACGCGGTGCTTGACAGATGGTCAGGGGTCGGTCGTAATTTATGTTACGAATTTGTCGCTCAAACGAGTCGAATGACTTATAAGTTAGTTAGCGGAGAGTTTATACAGACGACAGGGGTTATTAATACGCGACCCGCGGAGACGATGAATTATAGCAGGACCCCTCGCCTCGACGTATTATGATCGGCAATTTAGTTTGTCTCGTGACCCCGGACGGACGATAAATCCGTTCCCTCGACCCTGTTCGTTCGCCTGACATCTTCGATAGGTGCTTCGAGGAGCTTAATATTTTGTAGAGCAAAGAAAACGGCTACGCTGTCAGTTCGATCGATCATCTCCTCGTCCTCGATGCTTTTAAATGCGTACACCTCGAACTGTTCTCGTTTCACATAAACCCTTCGCAACGTTGCAACCTTACGAAATCGTGGGCATAATGAAATTTAATTAGCCACGGTGGATCGCTGTAAATATTAACGTTTCCTAAGAAACCATACGCTGTTGAGCGGCTCGTAAGATTCCCAAGATCGTTATTCTTCTTCATAGTGTTCTCGAGTAACGACCACGCAAGTGTCTAGCTGACACGGCGTAAGTTATCGGATACAAAAGGAAACGAACACAATGCGCTTGCGAATACCAATCTGCACCCTCGATACATGCGTATAGTCGAGCAGCGAAAGAAACAAGCTGGAAGAAAGGGAACTGAATAAAAAGGTCCTCGGGGAAACGATCGTCGACGCTTTCATCGTTTAACTCAAGCCCCGTCCTCGCCTCACCTTCCACCCCGTCCTCCCCTCTGTTGTCGTGTCGATTTTAATTATTCCGGTCGATAATTGATTGTTCTCGAGACGCGGCATAATTGGCGGAGACGATTTCCTTATTATCGCGAAACCGTATTCCACCCGTGTCTCCTCTCTTTTTCTCCGGCTGCGTTCGCGTGTTTGCACAACTTGTGTCGCTCATTAAAATCACTCGATACGAATATTCGAAAGGGCAGGGCGGGACAGAGGAGGTTGGAGGAGGAGGAGGAAGAGGAGGGTAGGTACACGGGTAAGAGAAGGAGGGGTGCTTCAGCAGCCAGAGGCAACATCGGCGACAGCATCGGAGTCTGCGAAACTTTGCGGAACTCTACTCGTTACAGGCCAGCGAAACGAGAGCTTACGCGAACGAATCATTACGCTAATTAATTACTTTGCCCGACGCACCCCGGAAAGAGACACCGCGCCAGCGTCGTTTCCCCCTTCTCTTTCCGATTCTGCACACCAACAGTTTTCCCTTCCCTCTTTCGCTCTCGTTCTCCCTCGAACTGTTTTTCAAATTTTCTCTCTCTCTGTTAGACGATCCATCGTACGCTTCCGTTCATAAATCATCACACTTGTAATTAGTATACTTAAAGCGTGGGAAACTTTCTGTTACTGTTACGGATGGCGTTGTTATTTATTAATTATCTGTCTGATAGGTAGATTATAGATTTTATATACGTTCAGAGGAATATGCAGAATTGTGCAGCATTTAAAAGACGAAACGAATCTGTATTTAGGTACCATTTCTTTAGTTGTATTTATAACAATTCGAATTTGCACAGAAATTAAAAATATTTTGAATACTAAATTATACTCTCTCTTTGTAAGTTTGAGTAAATTGCTAAAAATTTGGTAGTGTATGTAGTGGAGGATACATCGTTAACGTGAACGACGATGTTTTACTAACCTAACTGGAACCTAACGGGAAGAAGTGCGCGAAAATTTGTGCCAGAAACTCGTTAAATATTAAAATTATGGAAATCGTAGTGGAAACGTGCAGGTCCAATCCGCTGTTTCGTTTCGAGTCGTGAAATAATGGCCACTTGCTGCTCCTTTTTCTCGAAACCTCTGTCGTGTTAGTAAGCACTCGTGACTTGGATGAGAGTCTGCTACGATTGAATCCGACTTTTGTGCACGTTGGTCTTTGTAGCACATAGTGAAATTTCGCTAGTTATTAATCGAGTTTAAATATTTTAATTTTTATAATCTACCAAGTTTTAACGTATTTAATTTTACTTTTACGTTTACTGATATATCTAAAATTTGCTTCCTAGAATGGAACGAAATTTCTTTAAACATTGGCTATGAAAGAATTTTGATACAGTTATTAAATGCAGATAAAATCCTAAAATTCTCTGTTTAGATACAGTAAAAGTGGAAGGGAAGGATTATTGAATCGATAGAAATTAATAGTAAAAAAACTGAATAAAAAAGAATTCTAATCGAATAGACGACGTTAATGTGCACTAGTATGTGTAAAAATAAAAGAATGTAAATTTCTAGAAACTAAATGTTACGTATTTTCATTCCGGAAATAAAATATGCGGGATAATGATTAATGTACGTTTAGAGTGGTATTTCGGTTATTGTGCATAGCTTTGTAAAGCGATAATGATGAGTTGACAGTAATCGTGCGATAGCACGGAGATCCGCGGAGAAACGGATTTTATCGTTCCACTTCGTGCCTGTAAGACACTTCGCAAGAGTTGCATGCTATTCTGACGTTTTTGCAACACTTTTAACACGTAGCTAGTCATCGAGGTAATTGGTGAACAAAGTGAGAAGCATATTTCATGCTGTATTACCGGTGTCCGGGAGATTTAGAAGGCAGTCAGGTGTTGGGTGTAATCGACGTTGAGTGTTCTCCATTTCTTTCTTTTCCCTCTTTTTCCGTATCGTGTTTGATGTTGAAACTTTTAAACGGGTGCCTTTGGTGTGTTCCACTTTTGAAAATTGGTATCCCAAGTTTCTGACGAGATTTCCTGCTACTGGTGTATTCGATTTCGTTGTACAAATCGATACCATAAATATGGTATGATAAAAATTGGATATATTACTCGTTCAATAAGTAAACGATAGATATAACACGATGTAATATTAAATTTTATGAACGATACGCTTGGCAAAGCTATAGACAATTTTTCCCATTTAATTGAATCGAGACGGTAATAATTAAACATGAAAATATTTATAAACGAGCAACACCGTGTTCGTTATTACAGTGAATCAAATTTCACGTATTCGAGTATCGCCATTTATAAAGGGCTCCTGTTAAATTCACGATGCAGGTAGGACCACATTTTATTCCCCACCACTCCATATTTCAAAATTTATCATAATAAATCCGTTCCCAGAAGGATCATAAAATCCTTTTTCCAACCCTCGCTCTCCCGTTTCCCAGCGAGACTCTAAAAAAAAATAAAAGAATACACGAACTCGGTTCACACCCCTTCGATACTTCATCAAATAACACAAAAGGCGAAGCAATACGCCTGCTTACCGTCCGCTTAACAAATAAAACCCTGAAACGCTCGTTCACCGAGAGGGTAGTGGAAGGACAGATTTACTGCTGTACTCGCTTCTGCACGACACAGTAGCTGCCAAAAATTTCCGACCCTAGCACGTAAGAATAACATTGGTAACATTATAGAAAAACCAATACTGGACACTTGAAAATTAGTTAAAAGTGTTGTTTTTTGTCTAATCGAAGCTGTAGCTGTTAATTATTACAGTTTATTATCAACAGCTGTGTCGATACCAGGAATGATATTTCTTACCGAAATCAACATTAGAGACTAGAGAACATCGTTTTAAGGTTCTAGCGTAGATCCATTTTTATTGAAATTAAAAAAAAAATGGAAAAGAAGTTCGGTACAAAAATATATTAAAACTAAACGATTTGATGTGTTGACAAAAATTCGAAACTTTATCGTAGTACCTGTTACAGCATGATTATAACAATAATTCCGCTACAAATCTGACAGTAAATTTTCGTCAGCTCGTTAATTATTAATTTATTCGGAAGTACTAGCGAGCAATTTAAAAAGAAAAAAAAAAAAATTGGTTCATATTTTATAAGCTGGGATATAATTCTAAAGACCGTTAACATGAAGAGGGCAAGAAGATTTCACATCGACCAGAAACCTTCAACGGCTACCGTATTTCCTTGCACGAACAATATGTTTCCCGGTCCGACCGTTCATTTCAACGATGGCCACCTTTTCACGCGAAGAAAGTATCCCCCGACCAACCGGTACACGCGTTTGTGTCCCCGGTGTCGCCATCCTAGCGGAACGCTCACGTAGAAAATGGCGATTCCTTCGGATTTTCGTGTCCGTCCTCGGTCGTATTTGCCCCCTTTCCACGTCTCCCCCCGTAGCAGGGTGCAATAGAGGTGGGAACGTTCCCGAGGACAGCTGCCATCCTTCGTCCGTGCGAATCTCGATGGTAAGTTAGCCGAGTAGAAGGTAAACTCGGCGAGCGGCTCGCAAGTGGACAACGTTCCTCCTCGTCACGATTCCGCTCACGGCCGCGCCATTTGTCTGAGATCGCATAACGCTTACCCGGACACCGTGCCTGGCTCTGGCTCTACCTCCGTGCGGCTCGCCTCTCCATTTTGTTTGCCTCCCCGACCAGCGAGCCTTCTTATTGTTCCACCCTGGGACACCTCGCTCCGGGCTCGCTCACCCCCTATATCGGTGCAGGGGTCGCTGCTCGTTTTTGCATTTTCCGAGGGAACTCGATCGTAAATCGACGCCGGGTGAGGGAGGGGGGAGGTGAGAGAGGCGTGGGCTGCTTTTTGTCTAATCGTTGTTTTCGCTGGGGTTTGGCGTTGTTCTCCGTTAACGGAGAGCTGTTCTTTTCCCGTTTGCTCCTCTTTTTTTGGCTGCACGTCGAGGAATAAAGTTTGCGACGAGAGTGGCGGTGAGTCGGTATTTTCTGGCGAATTTACAGGTCGAGATTTGGAAGTACGAGTTTTAGAAATTTTCTGTTGTCTTGGAAGCATCCCAACGTACCTTGACAGTGGAAGGTTCGGCGACTATCAGACTTGGCAGACGCCAAAGATTTTGGTTTGTAAGAGTACATCGATTGAAATATTACACTAATTTTTTGTGACTGTAACCCTTTTCTCAGTTGATAAAAAAGAATTGATCAAACTTTTTATTAAGACAGTATTATAGGCCTGTATGGCCATGAAAATTTCACCACTCTGTTGCTAAATCTGCTAATATACATCTTGAGCTAATCAGTTAATTGTAAATCGGATAATTTTCAACGTGTCTTTCACCTTACCTAGTATTGAACTAATCCACATTCTTGAGAACACGGTCTTTCTACAAAAATTCCTACCCTTAGGTATTCCTTAGATTCCTAGACAGTTTCTTAGCTCAAACTCCACCTAATACCCAAAGGTATTAACCCTAAGTAATTCGCCTAACACACGGAAAAGCAGCCGCAGAAACAACATTCAATCAACTCCGTCATCCTCACCCATTTCCTCGCCACCCTCGAATCAACCCGCTTCACGAGGCCGCGCATTAGGTCACCCCTGTGTTTCAACGGTGCTCCAATCCTGACGCAGGTTCCTCTACAATTTCGGTTTACCTGCACTCGATCCCTGTAAGTAGCCAACCAATCGGACATCGGGCCTGTTCACGATCCGCGCGAGCGGACGATCCACCCTCGGAAGCGGCAGGCGGCGTATGCTTTTGCTGGACAGAGGGGGGGAGGGGGGAGGGGGTCAGAGAAAGGGCCAGAATTTAATTGCAGCCCGGAGCAAAAGCTGGCAGGTATCAGAATTTAGTCGGATAGATCGTTCCTCGTTATTGCTAACGGGAGAGACAGCGGTGGCTGGTGCGCGACGTCGTTTGTAATTACTCCATCGCGGTAATTAAATTGCAGATACCCGCTACGGAACAGTTTCTGCGTTACGCCGTGGCCGGCCCTATTCACGGGAACGTGTACGTACGCGTACAGTCGGTCGCAAAAGTGTTCGCGTGTGTGTCTGCCGAATTTCATGCGCTCGAACGCTAAAACGAGGGGATTCGAACATTCGTTGTTTGGACAGTTTTTTATATAACGGTGGACAAATTCTGAGAAATTAAGGATGTTTCGTATGTTTCTTTGCTGGAAAATGTAAACGTTATTGAAAATAGAAACATACGACAATTTGAATTGCCAAAATGTATTGAGTTGCATTCTTAGAATTAGAGGAAAGCGAAATCGAAAATGCAAAATCGGAAGCTCCTTACACAAACTTGATATTATTTTTATACTACTATTTGAAAAATTAAACAACTTAGAATCAAAGTATTTTTGGCTCCGAAGGGGTGAAAAATTGGATGCAGAAAACATGAAAAGTGACATTTTTGAAAAAAGAATTGAAATTAATACTAGGTTCGTATATTTTAATGTATCCCCCAACAGTTATTATAATATTAGTAGATCCCATGATCGCATGTTTTCAATTGATTCATAATTTCTGATAAACGAATGCAAAGAAACCACTATTCTGTTCAGAATTCTAATTCGTATCGATCAATAAGTTAACTCCCAAAATCTTCCTTTCATTTTAATATCCGAAATATGGCCAGCTCATTATTATTAGCTTATTAATTAATATGTCTAGCTTCTTGAATATCCGAAATATGATGGAGACTTTTGCGACTGATTGTATAGTATACGTGAAGGGGGCCTAGACGCGTTTTGCACGCATCGATGATGCCGCTAACGAATTCAGATACTGTCAAGCAACGTCGAACCCTTTATATTCTCCCTCCTTTGTGTTCTCTTTCTCTCTGTTCCCGCCGCTAAGCGCCACGACGCGCAGCGCCGGGCCGCGCCGTTTGCTTGGCTTCGCGTTCGAGGCTTCGTCTCTCTCTCCTCGGAAACAATTATGCCTGGTTAATCGACCGGCTGAGGCCCTATCGATCCATCGGGTCAAACTGCTCTTTGTCCTCTTTGTGTAATTCTTGCCGGGTGATTGGTCCTCTTTTCGGCCGGGATTCTCTGCGATTTTTTATGTCTGGCGGAGGCGTGTTTTTGATCTTGCTCGAGATCACTGGCTTACGAAATAACTGCATCCGATGCTCTTTATACACCGTTGACTGCAGAATATAGTGTATTAGCTGATGCGCATAGTTGTTGAGTGGATTATGTGTCTACTGCTGCCAGTGACAGAATTGAAATTAAAAAAATTGGAAGTGTCCGTGTTATGCTTTTAACTACCATCAATTAATACCATAGATCTTCTATCTTTGAGCATAGATCAAAATGTTACGATAGTAACTTTATCAGTAAGTAGTATAAAAAAAACTGGTGGCTACTCGTTTTTTCACAGAATCTTGTATTTTCGAACGACAACGTTATTAATAAATTGGCATGGATATATTGTTTATGTTATACACATACATAAGCCTGGATTACATATAAATTACAAAGATCCGCCAGAATAATGAAGAAAAACTTCAGCCCCGTCCCTTTTCCCGTGCGCCTTCGTGGACACTCGCGGTCAAAAGAAAGGGGTGAAAGGGAGCAAGGCGAAAGGGGTGAGGCAACTAGACGCACAGTGACCGACACACAACACGGGCTCTCACAGGGACAGAGAAAGAACAGAGGGGAAAACGGGCGGGCGAGCAGACTCGCTTAAAGAGCCAAGCGTACGAAAAACACATCCAGCGAAAGGGGTGAACCTGGTTTACGCGTGGCTGTGAGCGTGTAGAAGGGTTGGAAAAGTGTACACAGAGGAGGTGTATCGCCCGGCAGAGTTTTCAGGGGAGAGAGAGGAAGGTGGGACGACACTTTCTGTTTTTCTCCTTTTACCCTCATTATCGGCGCTGCTTTGAGGAACGACGACGCCGTTTCGCGTGCAGCCCTTGTGAACCGGGCAGAAGGACACCGAGAAACGAAAGAAAAAGCGGTGACTGACACAGACGCACGCGTATACTGATGAAAAAGCTTTAATCGTTAGCGTCGATGCACAGCTAAAAGCCTCGAAATGAGTGGACCATCGCGTTCAGTGTCAGTGTTCATCGATGCCAGAGGAGATGTGAAAGAGTACATAATCCCAAGCTGCGGGCAAATATTTTTTCCATTGCCTGTTTCCCTGTAATTCGCAGCTTCTCTTTCTTTCTTTCTTTCTCTCTTTCTCTTTATCCCTCTCACATTCTCTCCCTCTCTTTCTCTCTCTCTTTCTCTTTTTCCATCTCACATTCTCTCTCTATCTTTCTCTTTTTCCATCTCATATTCTCTCTCTCTATCTTTCTCTTTTTCCATCTCATATTCTCTCTCTATCTTTCTCTTTTTCCATCTCATATTCTCTTTCTATCTTTCTGTTTTTCCATCTCACATTCTCTATCCTTCTCTTTTTCCATCTCACATTCTCTCTTTCTCTCTCTTCCTTTCTCTCACTCTCACTATCTGTCCTTTACTCACTCATTCACTCGCTCTCACTCTCTGTCCCTTACTCATTCACTCACTCATTACACCCCTCCATTTCTCCGTGTGCAACCTCTGCTTTTTCCGAAGGAATTGCCTGTCGGTTTTTCGATCGGCTGTTTGACGTTCTTTCGAGACTCATCGCGTGGCCTGATGGAGATGCGAATGGTTCCCGCTGGTCAATTGATCGCTATCATTTTCCAGGCGGATTTCGCGGCCATTGTCCGATGTTTGCGGACGGTGAAGGGTAGTGGAAACGGAATAAACAATTAACGGTTTGTTTCGGGTCTGTTAGAGAAAACGGATCCATCGGTGAGGATTAGGAATTGGAAAACGGTTTCTCGTATTGGTTTGATTTCTGCTAGAAGAAGGTAGTCACGTACACTGCGCTGAATTGTGTCAGACATCATTAATCTTGTAGAGTTTATTTCTTTTCTGTTATCATTCTTATTAATTGCCGCAAGATAGCAGTTTTCAACTAATGCATTCTTTCCAATTATTATAGTCACGTTCAAAATTTTCTTTCAATTCATCAATTAATTAGCAATTCTCATTTGGCTGCGTCTTGTCTTCTTATTTACAAGCTGTTACTCACAACAAGAAGTTTTTCTCATATTTAACCGACTCCCATCCACAAATGCAGTCTAACTTTTTACATTTAATTCTCACGTATACAAATATTATCATTTTTCTTCCCTCTTTTTACCATGTTTAACTGCTGCTAACCAAACCCCCAAAAAATTGCGTTTACCATCTTGAAGCAGTCGTCTCCAAAAAAAATAGTAATCTACTAGAACTGTTATTTTTCACATTCAACAGTATACACTACCATCTCATAATCACTACCTCGGCTCGTTATTTGAAATCGAGTAACAAATTAGATACCCAATAATAAGTCTTTCAATCCCTTTCTCTCTCGCAATACCGTTTTTGGCGAACACCGTGCAGAGGTAGCTTCCGGTCGGTGTATCCCGCATCGACGGCTATCGATTCGCGTTCCTCTGTCCGCGTTGCAGCCACCGGAGGCCGTACAACTGCAGGCTTCTTGTCGTAAATAACGGTATAATCCTCCGGCGCCTGGGCGTTCGATTAAAATCCGGCCGGCAGCCAACCGGCCGGGCACAACAAGAATTTTCTTCCGGAATTATTGTTATCGTCACGTATATTTCCCGGCGTTAAAGTCCTAGGTTAAATATCCGCCTGCGTTCGCGCCGCCTGCCCCCCCCCCCCCCACTTCTCTTTCCGTGTCTGTGTATAAATTGAAAATTCCCCGGTGTATTTCAAAGTAATCTACGAGGTAAATTCTCTTGGGGCCAATAAAAATGAAACGGCCAGGCAAGAAAACGCGCTGGCGAACGCGAAACATTTTTCCCTCCTCCTCCTTTCCTCTATCTTTCTTTCTCTCGCTCTCATACTCTTTTATCTTCGTTTCCTCCGTGCCCGTTCTCTTCTGCTGTTTAATCGACGCGGGTCGCGTTGCTGCATTCAAAAGGCCGAACAGTACACTCTTCTACCGTTCGCAGAAGAGCATCGCAGGTTGAGCTAGTTATTCGGACGGGAAGCTAGAGGAGGAGATTGTACGAGGTGTCTTCTGATCGGTAAAATTAGTGTTAGATTGAACGCTGTTAACCTTAGAAAGATTGAGCTTGTGAGTTATGATATCAGAAAGCAAGAGAGGAAGAGGGGTTGCCGAGCGTGTCCAAGTTTACAGCAAATATAATAAAATCGACAGTAGTTTTATGTATCGGAAACAGAGTGACGTTCACAAAAAAAAAAGAGTTGTACCAATTTCTTTAAAATGTTTTAACAAACTGTAACGGCATATCTCCATTATAATATTTCACAATGGAAGAACTCAATAAATTCCCTTCTGCGAGTCGGGGCGTTTGAAAATTCGATGACTTTCATTCTCGACTATCAATTCCTCTGCCCCCGTGTCATATACCTATCATTAAACGATGCAGTCCTTCCGAAACTACCATATGTCGCTCCGCTAATTATCCGATCGCATCGGTATCTACGAATCCCCTAACGGCTACCATAAATGAAGATCATACGTAACGATAATATTTCACTCGCGTACAGAGCACATTTACAACCCAAACCCCTTCAGTCGAATGGAAACGGAAACATCTGAACATCACGAGTACCCCAAACCACAGTTCGTGCCCCAGCAGCGTTAATGAAACGCCGCGCAAAATGATTCCACGTTCTTTCATCAGTCCGCCGGAAGCAAGGGTCATCGTGGGCCACGCGTGGGCCACAATGGCGCACGTTTCGGGGGCCACGTCCCCGCGTTACGCGCGAAACAGGGTATGAAATCGTGTCCGTCGAATTCAAAGGGCTCTGCTCGAGAATTCGCTAGTCACACGGGGACACGCGGGCCACCGGGGCGAGGATCGGCACTCGAGAAGGAAGAACTACCGACTTTAATTAGGGAATCCGCGAGGCGAACAGGGTGGAGAACGCAAGGGGGAGAGATCGTGAAATTAACGTTGTCGTTGAAAAACTCTCGAGGTTACGAGAGCCACGGGGATGTCGTATCGGCGAATAATGCCCCGCACTGTACCGTGGCACTGGGGTTTCGCGAGTACTCGCGAACAGTCGACGAATGCAGTCACCCCTTCGCTCCCCTCCTGTGTTGTCGATCGTAGTTCAGAATTTTCCTTTTTCCGCCCCCACATTTTTTCCTCGTTTTTGTTTCGAGCCGTCGACGACAAGCCCCTCTGCTAGAGGAGCAGCGAAATCGAGCGCAAACAACGAGAGTAGCTACCTGCCAGCCGATTAATTGTTTCGCGTTTCCATTTTTTTTCTTGCTCTCTCTCTGTTCTCGCTGCTTCCTTTCTTCCTTTTTCCCCAGCCGTTCGCTGTTTCTTTCGTTTCCTTTTTCGCGACAGCGCGCCGCGTTGTTGACGGATGCTGCGCGTGGATCGAAGCGGTTTCCGGCAACGCACGAGCGCGATGGTTCTCGATGCGGCCGATTTTGGCTTCGATTCTGGCTGGAACTTCGCAAACCGGGCCACGGTACGAGTGTGCTGAATTTTTTAGGTCGCCGTTCGATCGCAATTTTCTTGAAAGTTAACCGCCCTGTAATCCCGACCGCTGGCTTCTTCTTCTTGCGTCGCTTCTTGCCCGGGTCCGCGGAACGGTTTTTTGGTGGGCCCCGGATGAACCTATCAGGGAAATTGAAACGAAAGGCGTGTGGTTGCTCTTAAGAGGGGCGTATCCACGTGCAATTTGGCGCACGAAGAGATTCCGCAAAATTTACTCGAGCGCAGGTAATGCCTTTTATGTAATCGACGAGCGATTCATTTCGTTTCGATGAAGAGCGGCTCGCGAGTTCGCTTTCTTTTCCTCGATTTATCTTTACTCCGCCGCTGTTTGATGCGAGGTAATAGCACCTCTTATGATTTCTCGGTTATTTTCGATTTAGAACCGGTGAATCTTGCCGAACCTTCCGTTTCGCGAACGCTTTTTAAACGCTTTTTACCTTTCAATCTTGCACGATCTCTGTGGTATTTTCATTCAAGAATTATATGGAAATTTTAAGAGAGCTCGTTAAAGTATCTGAAGGAAATCGCAAGTTGTAATGTGAAACGAATCTCTGTCTGAATTCCAGTTCTTCGCTTCTGCTAATTTACATAAATAACTAGTTTAGGGATTCGATAATAGAGAATTGAAGCGCTTCACTTTTAACCATCATATCTCACAGAGTTCTTTGCATGTCTCCCCAATCCCAGGGTATACAAAAAACTGAACTTCCCTGGGGTTGCAGGCACAGTCCATCAGTGCCTTACTAACATAGTACATCAAAACAATAAATAAAGATTGTACACTTTGTTTCACCTACACCTGAAACCTACCATTTCCCTAAATAAAAATAAATTTCCTATATCATTGCCAATTTACCAGCTTGTTGAAGTCCGTTCCTGCAAAGGTCGTGGTATTTTAAATAAGGAAGGTTTGTTTATTGGCCTAGGCCTTTTTTCCTATGTATGATAGTCTGCGAGCCTGCTGGTCGGTCGATGTTTTCCCTAAAGTTAAGGGTCTGGGCTTGCGTACACCCCCTCCCCCGTCAAACCGTTCAAGCAGTTTGGGGTTTTTTGTTTAAAAAAACTGTAGCTGGAAGGCGTCGCCTTTTTTTTGACGATCGAAGTCAGTAGTCTCCGAACGACTGGAATTCACCTTCCGAATTGTCATTTAACACTTCATCGATGGCTAATGGTTTAACACAAGCACTCCCGACCGGCTTATTTTGGCATGGATGCATTGCTAATGATTTTATTATTAAACGATACTTTCTTTACAGTGCATATATGATATTATTCAGAAACGTGTATACAGAACGTTATAAAATTTACAAACGAAGCATACAAACAGCCAATTAATAGGCTACCGGTCGGTAAAGTGTTAACTTTGCATATCATAACAAATGGCATATATTAACACAGCTCCTTGCAGCACTCGCTCGTATTAAAGTTAATCCTCTGGCAGCAAAACTAGAGGAGCCCCCGAACCCATTGGTTTCCCATCCGGTCGCGGTATTCTCGCAGGTTATCGCGTTCATTGTTCCGCGCCACGTTCTCGTTCGCGACTTATTGGATACCTTGTCGCGGCAATTTGTTATCGGAAACGCTCCGTTCTCCGGTTCACCGTCTATTAATATTTAACAAGCTCGAATCGCCGGCAGTTAGGACGATCGGGCACGCGTTTTACTGCGCTATACCTCCGCGTGTTCCCGTTTACGGCCGATCGAACGGAAACGGGGCCGCCGCGGGAGGAAACGGCGAGAATCGCCGGCTAGGTAATCCAAAAACGATGAGAGTAAGTTGTCCGCGTTGATAAGCCTTGGAAAATGGGAATTGTTATGGAAACACGCGCGAAAGTCTTCCCCTCTGACGGTATTCTATTGTTTCGTTTATCCGCTCTCGTCTTCTACGGCTATCTCGGATCGCTGTAATAACGATACGAGACTAAACAATCGGTGTTTTTCTTTTGTTAACCCGGTCGGTGCCTTGGGGGAGATTAATAGAAACGATAGAGCATTAGATTTCTGGGAGCATTGAAATCGAGAAGCAGCGATACGCCTTAACTTTCGTTGGTTTTCTTTTACTTATTACCGTAAAATATTACGTTATTATTACAAATTATGGCGACGTTAACGTGCCATGGCATACGTACAAAACGGAATTTGATGCGTTCGAAAAATGTTTAAACTATTTAATTTGGCTCAACTAAACGGTTACGCGCAAGCTTAGAAACAGGGCATTTTGTTTTGAAATTTATTCTGAAGGGGGGTAGGAGTGAAATAATTGAATAATCTAATAATATACTGCACATCGTTCGCTTGACGAGACAGACAAAGTTTGCAAAATGACACATGAAATGAATGATGACTCTAACCCGTCATTGTATGTCAAGGGGTTAATGGCAGTAGCCCCTTAGAACATCGCAAACAAAATTTTTATGAAACAATTTTTAAGTGGAATATATAGAAAAACAAAAATAATAATCGCCATGGTAACGATGAAAATAACAAATTTCTATTAATACAATATTAGATGAGTGCAAGTTACGCCGGTTTTAAGAGGGAGAGATATTGAAACTGTCTTAAGTAATTGCAACACCAGTTAAAGGTTTTGTCCATTAACATAGCTATCTGCGCGTGGCACAGCAGCAAACAACAGTTTTGCGTGTACTTAATATTTCCAGAACTTGAGTTTGTCATCAATTTTATTTCACACTCTCAACAGATCCAAAATTGATTTTTAAGAGTTTGACTTCAAGCATACATCCGATGCACGTTATTCTATTATTTTCGTCGAACGTACTTAAAGCTACTTATCGAAGTAATTCTTCTCTGACCAGCTGAAATCCTCGCTTACCCATTGGAAATGTTTTCGTCGTTCGGATACGGTTGACGTGGCGCTGAAAGCGTTAAAATGAAGGAATCCCTAAGTGAATGTAAAAATATAAAAGTAGGTCAGAGCGCGATCAAAGGAAGAGGTGGAGGGGTTCGAGGGGAGGGGGAGGGGAGTGTCTGGAAAATTGAAGTTCGATTTTAAAACGGGCTCTATAGCCCCGGTTCTCCTCTTCAAGTCGATCGACCGTCGGTTTCCCGCCGAACGAACAATTTTCTACCTTTCAACGGCGCTGTTCTCCGCCCCGTGAACATTATACGAAACTCCAGTAACTTCAGCAACGCCGCTGCCCTCCTCCCCCCCCTACCTGCCCCTCTGTTAAAGTTTGATGCAAGCATTCACCGGACTAACCGCGAGCCGTTCGCTATTCACGGTGCTCATAGTTTAGGCAAACTCTGTCACTCGATCGGGAGGGACGTTAATAACTGGTCGCTCGCGTTCTGCCGGGCAAAATCACTATTAGCGAATGAACGATCGTCTCTGGCCGTTAATTCCGCTCCCGTGTCAAACACTTATAACACCTGCTCGCCTGTTTCAGAATTATCTACCTGTTAAAACAAGGAACCGATGAATCGTCCCTTACTATCTTTATTCAACATTTTATTTCAAAACTTCTTGAAGTTTTTTTAAACGTTTTCAAAGTTTTTCGTTCGTTTCTTTCAACGCGTACTTTTCATACGTTAATGCTTTTTGTGATTATTTCAGAGTTATCAGCTTCAGAGTTATCGAACAATTTCTTTTAGAGAATTGGAGCATTAAAATTTCTTAAAATCTGTTAACTTTAAGCGTGGTCGATGAAAAATAAAATAGTGCTATCAAAGGGTGTGCGAATCGTATTGGATACGCTGAATATCTGTGAAGAAAAGTTTCATAAAGCACTCGTTTCGCCTTTTATTTCTATTTTAAACAATTACATCTCTCTAAAGAAATGGAATACAGTCAATTTTATAAAATTACAGTTTTACGATTATAAAATTACGATTCTCCGTAGATACCGAAGTCTTTCAAAAATTTTTTACAGTTTTAGACTCTAAAGAAATTCTAAAGAAATGCAATTCAATCAATTTGATAAAATTACAATTTTACGATTATAAAATTACGATTCTTCCTAGATACCGTAGTCTTTCAAAATTTTCTACACTTTTACAAGTATAATATTACAAGTATATTACAAGTTTTACAAGTATAGTATTAATTAATGATTCTCAGTAGATACCGCAATCTTTCAAAATTTTCTAAAATTGCAAATGGTTATTTTCAACAATTTTCTATAAAAATCGCACTTCTGATACCCAAATTATTTACGAATTGTTCGGTCTCTCATTGGAGCACCGTTATCGGGGTCAAATACAAGGCGGATACAAGAATGCTTGGGCAGAAATTGCGCGGATATTAAATTTGGCGGCTAGATGTTCGGGCACCGCCGGTCCCCGGCGGTGGGCGTCGAGGGGTGGAGCGGGGCGATATTTCTTTCGTCGGCCTCGAAATTGGAATTCTCTACTTCGTAACAGACACCGGGGCACGGAGTAGTTGGTAAATATGGTTTACGAGCCTGGCCACTATTTCCTATTAACGCTTTCAAGACTGAATTATGAAACATGCGTAAAGTACCGCCGGTAATTGGAAATATATTACGGTAAACGGTTCCGCGCCGCGGCCGGGGCGCAAAAGCGAAATTATTTATCGGGTTGTAAAATTGCCTACTCTCCCGACGTCCCGTTGTTACGTCGTTACATCCCCTCGTCCTTGCGATTTCTGACTTCGCACGGACGGGCAATCTCTTAGCGATTAATCTCCGAAGGGATGAAATCGCGCTGTGAACGTCTCGCGAGCGATATTCCGAAAGATTTGAATTAAACGAAGCTTGTATCGTTGGAGACCCTTGAAATCGACTATTTCATCTTATTTGTTCGGGGTGTTGGAAATTTGAGAACTGTGAAGCAGGAGTGTTCACAGGTGAAATTTCTATCTTTTTAAATTTTAGCAGAAAATCGAGTGTTTTGGCTCATTTATTTTGGAATGGTGAGAATTTGGAAGTTTCAATATGTAGGAATTATTTATTGACCGATGAGTTTTTACATAAACTACAAGCTGATACAACGACTTCTAATAACGCACTGTGAACTATATCTCGTAATAAACTCTGAACTATGAACTATGAATTAAAAAACTAACTCTAATTTTTTTTTTTTGTGATTTATTAACGATGATAGTGTGTGGAGCACCAGTTCCGTTGGCATGAGATGAGAGGGGGGGGGGGATAGAGCTCTCTAATAACTCCAGATACTGGTACTCCTTCAAGTGCTACTCCTGCCAGCTGTAGCCAGCTTATCAGCAATAAAAAAAATTGGCTGTGCTATTAGCTTCATGTGGTTAATGAACTAACGAACTAACTCTAATTATCGCGAGGCTTCCTATTTATTTGCCTCGAGCCTGATAGGCGGTTCCTGTCCTTACCAATCAGGACCTTCGGAAAAAATGCCCGCCTTCGATATCCCCACGCGTTTGCATCTAGGATATCAGCCGTCCACATTTTCTTCGAGGATCAGGTTTACGGCCGCGACCGTTTATCCTTACAACGCAGGCGTTGTTTAACCCTTTCGCTACTACGGGTGACTATAGTCACCGGCCACAAGATGCCACTTATACACGACGGGTGACTATAGTCACCGGCCACAAGATGCTACTTATACACGACGGGTGACTATAGTCACCCTATCATCTATCAAAAAAATGGAGCCAAAAGTGAAGTTTTATCCGTGTTCCGAGGAGTTTCATACAAAATATGATTATTAAAAAGTTATTGGTCAACATTATGTTATAATTATAGTTATTATTTTGTTGTATAATATAAAAATATTAATTGTATTATTGAATTAAAAATATGTTCATGGAAAAATTATGAACATGAATCATTTTGCTTCTAAAAGTAATGTTAAAAAGTCGTTTTTGAGACAAAAGTCTTGGTCTTGAATATCGAAGACTACGCGCGTTTAATGTTCCCACTTTCGGCACGGTGCTCCGCTCCACGCAAGGCACTCCGCAGCGAAGCCCGCCGTAGCGAAAGGGTTAAAGCGGCGCCGGAAAGATAACGCGGCCCCGAAAAAATAACACGGCGACACCTCGAAGTTTGATCCGCGGTCGCCTAAAGAAAGCAATGGCAATCGGCATTTGTTATTCTCTGCCGCTCTCCCCTATACAAAGGCTCTATTGATCAGTAAATTGCCTGCAAATAGAAATTTTTAAACGCAGTTTAAACATTATAAATTCAATTACTGTCTGTTATTATAATATATATATAAAATGTGTATAACATATACAGGGTGTTAATCTACCTCTGGGCCGAAATGAAATGGGGGGTTCTACACGTTGAAATAAGACGAAAATCAAGAGTGACGAAATTTCGTTAAACGCTTCGTTAATTAGTTATTTACTTTAAAAGATCATTGACCCTCTTTACTCGAAAATCCCAATGGGTGAGTTTTGACATGCTCTTGTGGATTTTGTGAGTAAGTAGGTTTAATGTCATTCAACATTCATTTCATACTTTTTGGAAAGTGACTGAAGTTTTGATTTTGCATTACCCGTGACAAACAAGTTTTCCTGCGCCCCACGAGGTAAGCGTTATAACACATGTCGATACGGTACTGAGTTCGCCTGTGCACGGCCAGCCAAACGGACGGCGCTGCAAGGCAGATTGCCTAATTTTGAGCAATCTTTAACTGCTAATAGCTAATTAACGAAACGTTTAATGAAATTTCGTCACTCTCGATACTCGTCTAATTTTAACGTCTAGAACCCCCCATTTCATTTCGGCCCGGAGGTAGTTCAACATCCTGTAATAAAAAGGATCGATTTTATACAAATTTCGAAGACAATTACGAATTAACCCCTTGACCTACAATCACGAGTGAGATTTGTGATCAGAAACTCCTGTTCGTGAAATGTGTTCCACCTATCAATTTCAAATCTACGAATTGCATCCGAACGAAGGAACAACGACGGAAGATAGGGTAGTAGATTCTGGTAGCATGTCGAGACAGTTGGTCGCATTTCCGTAACCGCATTTCATTTCCATCGAAGCCGTCTTTTCCTCGGGAGCTTACGATTCAAAAAGATGAGGATAGATATTCGCGGGGACGTTCTACGTTCGGAGTTCTCTTATTTCCGTCCACGCGTCGAGGAAAACACAAAAGCCTCGCGTCGGTTTTGACAAGCAAAGACGCACGGATATCGCGTTCGGTTCTCAAAGCGGAAACCGTTGAAGGAAGTAGAAATTCTTGCGACTCCCGATTCTCTCTCTCTCTTTCTCTTTCTCTCCTCTCCTCTCTCTCAACTTCTCACTCACTCAGTCTTCATCTCTCTCTCTCTTTCTCTTCTCTCTCTAAATCTCTCACTAACTCACTCACTCACTCACTCAGTCTTTCTCCCTCTCTCTCTCTCTCTTTCTCTTCTCTCTCTAAATCTCTCACTAACTCACTCACTCACTCACTCAGTCTTTCTCCCTCCTTTCTCTCTCTCTTTCTCTTCTTTCTCTAAATTTCTTACTAACTCATTCACTCAGACTTTCTCCCACCTCTCTCTCTCTCTCTCTTTCTCTTCTCTCTCTAAATCTCTCACTAACTCACTCACTCACTCACTCAGTCTTTCTCCCTCCTCTCTCTCTCTCTCTTTCTCTTCTTTCTCTAAATTTCTCACTAACTCACTCACTCAGTCTTCCTCTCTCCTCTCTCTCTCTCTGTCTCTCTTTCTTCGTTGATCGTTCCCTTCGAAACCGTACGCGTTCACGCGAATATTCGCGGCCGATAGCTCGATCAATGGCGGAAAATGAGACGTCCGACGGGCATGCAAACGTTCAAAGGACTAGCATCAAAAATGGCCGTTCACGGTGGCTGCGCTTTATTTAAAAATTCACGCACGAACAGCACTGGGGGGGGAGGGGATTACGCAAATGTTTAGAACGCAGAGGCGGATATTCTGGGTGAAACATGAAAAATGGATATTCGTTACGCCACGCTTTCACAAGGTATTAATTGCATAAACAACGAGGCTTTTGTTCTGTTAGTTTGAATATATTGAGAAATAATAGTGAAACCGGTGAGCTGGGTACTAATTGTTTGGGCGTAACGATACAATTTGTATCTCTTTAATGTTAGTTGGGTCAAATGACTAACGATACTTTACTTTTCTACTTAATTCAATTTAGACTAATTGTAAGTGAATCGTGTTGTGTTCAAATGCTTGCGGATACGCGTTGTTCGATTGCTTGCAGGGTGAGTTCTGAGCAGCAGGAAAAATGTAAAGGATGATGGATAGGTGTTGTCAGTAGTGTTGTCAGTATAAGAAATTTGTATTTGTTTGTGTGTCCTCGAGAAAATAAACGGTACTCGGGAAAATATTTCGTTAACCGTAAATGACCAAAGATCTTAAAAACAATAAAATATTTGGCGATGAGACCTCATTGAGACCCTTACTTTACAATATTGTCGCTATTCTAAGTCTTACTACCTACGGATTGAACAGGGTGTTTAAATTAATTCAAATGAAAATTTCTGTCTCTGCTTAAAGTTAGCTGAAAAATAAGATGCAAAAGTGACTGTCATTCTAGTTCGCTGTGAAATGTGAAATATGCCAAAGGAAATTGTACGGGTTTCAGAGAAAGATTTGTTTCCTTCTCGCGTTTTTTCTCCATTCATAAAATTCATAATCATTTCACGTCGCTGCGCGGCGCTGCTTAATTCCCCTACAAAAATGCCCAACTTCCGTGCGTTCGTTTAATCCTCAACGAGACTCGATTTTAAAACAACAATCAACATTTTATGCGTCTGGCGTTGCGTTTCAGTTTACACGAACACGCGTGCACCACGTATGCACGTGTACTCGTATACGCATTTTATACGTACGGGTACTCGCGGGCGAATTTTTATTTTGTTTTATTTGGCTTCGCTTAAAAGAGTTCACCGATCGAAAATAATTTTCGAGAGATCGCGACTGTGCAGTAAACATTCACCCGGTCGGACCATTTATTCGCTGCTAAACAAACAGCGAACAGTGAATCATTTTTTTTAAGGGGATACATCGGCCGGGTATCAGTTTTCCGGCTGTCAGAATCGTCCGGCGAATATTTCCACGATATAAAGCCGATTTTCAGTTCGGCATTCTCGATTTTTCTTTCGTTCCCCAGCGAAAGGTTTCGAGTTTTCGCGTATTAACGCGAAACAGGAGAACTTGGCGTTTGGATAAAATTTTGTTCGCTCAAATGATTCTCGAGTTTCAGTTTAAAGCGAAATATTCTAATAAATTATGACGTATTTCGATGATAAGCAAACAAAATTCTGGTTGGAAAGCATCAATGCAGTTTGGAACCGAAAAGATTGCCAATAGCTTTTCTATTTACGCTATGAAGAATTTGAACGATTTAACGCGCGATTTAGTATTACAACTTTTGAGGTGTTATAAGTTCGACGGAATTGAATTTAAATACTGTTTCAGTGTTCTGTATTTTCCGACAAATTATTAAATTGAATGAAACGTTTTGTTGGAAATTCGTATCCTAACGAATAAACAAAAATCAATCGTCTCGAAGAAATATTTATGTAAGTTTTCCTTACCACGCTGTGCGTAAGAATTAGAGGACCCTAATGAATTATGTCCTTTAGCCTTTTTCTATTCATTCGAGTCTTGCCTCTCGCTTTGTAGAGATCAGGTTCAGAAAGCGATATACCTTCCCTTAAAAATAAAGTTTAGTAAATTCTTAAGTGAACGGTTATCATTATTTTATTCCTTTCAATCCATAATCTCCAATACGTTTAATCTGAAAGAACTCCAGAGGATGTTAAATTGTTTTTGCTTTATTTAAAAACATACCGAGCAAAGATGCACACGTGTATTTGCATGCACGTGAACTCGGTACCTCCACCTTCAACCCTTTCTCTGCTTCCTGCCTATCATGACCCTTTTTACACTATTGTCACAGGATTCGCCGCGTATCTGGCTCGATAAAATTTGTCCGTGGGCCGGATATCCGGCTGGAAATATCGACATGCCGCGCGTATGACGGAACTCGCCGGGGCTTGCGGGAAGGGGGGAGGGAAAGATGGTATTGGAGGTGGTGGTGAAAGATAGAGAGCGAGCGCGAAGATTGCAGGAGAAGCGTATCGATCCGTGCTCGTGACAGCCGCTTTCCTCGAAACCGCATCCTCGATTACAAACCGCGCGACCATAGAAACAAATCTGAAACGTTTTTCGACGAGCGTGGCAGAGGGGAGGGGGGCGGGAGAAAGATGAAGAGAATGGAAAATGAAGAGAAAAGCGCGACGATAAATTCGCTGGAATTTTCAACGGCTTTCTATCCCACTTCCTGTCCACGCTGCCGGCAGAAAGTTTGAAAGCACCGAAAAAGGTTTTTAAGGATCGTTTGGCATAACGGTTATGTTCATGATTATACGAAACGTTAACTGCGAAGCGTTTTCCTTTAAAATTGTCTTTAAGAACTAACTGTTTCACGAAACCATTATACGTTTTGTTACCGTTCATTGACGATATCGATCTTCAACAATGCTGAAAGATACTTTTTACTAACTGTCGAAACTTTCTGTGAATAATTTCAAAATTATTCCATGGGCATCTTTCTTTCCTCTTCTGGACCAATTTATTGAAAAATATTTTATCGATTATAAATCCTGGTTTTGTTTAATTTATTGTCAACCAATTCTTCCTAAATTATAGTATTTTAGTCGAAACTTTCTGTGAATAATTTCAAAATTACTCCATGGGCATCTGTCTTTCATCTTCTGAGCCAATTTATTGAAAAATATTTTATCGATTATAAATCCTGGTTTTGTTTAATTTATTGTCAACCAATTCTTTCTAAATTATAGTATTTTAGTCGAAACTTTCTGTGAATAATTTCAAAATTATTCCATGGGCATCTTTCTTTCATCTTTTGAACCAATTTATTGAAAAATATTTTATCGATTATAAATCACGGTTTCATTTAATTTATTGTCAGCCTATCCTTTCTAAGTTACAGTATTTCCAAACTTTCTATCGGCACTGTACCTAGTTAACGGTATCAATTTTTCTTCACTATTTGCTTCCATTTTCTCTTCCCCTTTTTGTTTATTCTTTTTTCGTTATTTTGGTTCGTGCGTTTCTCGGTTTACACTATCGCGGGAATTCAATTAACGCAATTGCGGAGAATTAAAAGCGACGGAACCCGTTTTGGATTTTAACTCGCGCCATCCCCTCCACCCTTACCCCCCCCCCCACCCACTTCCCTTTCCCTTGATTACGAATCGTAGTGTTTTGTAACGAGTTTCCCTCCCTGCCCCTGGTTGTTTCCCGCCCCTTTTTTCTCCCTACGTCGATTTTGCACAATTTGCTCTTGAACGTGCTTTTGACGTAAACGAAATAACGACAGCAGCTCGAAAACTGCGCCCCGTGCCGCTCGCTGGAATTTGCAAAAGCGGCCTCGTTGCTCGTTGGAACACGTACACGGGGGTATGGGGTACAGGGAGAGCGACATTAATGAACCAACCCCCTCGATTGTTTCGATACGTATATTATGAAGCGTTTCGTCACTTTTACATTCCAATTTATTTGTACGTTTCAAACTCGATGGGATAGATCGTTCAACTTTGCTATTTAATTGAACGATGAGGATTGATTAAGAAGAACGAAAATATTTCGCGTTAATGCAGCACAACATTTTCATCGAACCTCCACGATACATTAATGGATAAATTAAGCAAAATGCTTTGGTTATTCGTAATAACCTCTGTTGCGATTGCAATTCGTTGTGAATGTCATCCCCATTGTGAATGACCAGCGTGTTCTCGATAATTTTACGAAGGCCTAATTGATTTTAATCCCTGTAATTCCAATTAAATTAATGTCATCCTTTGTTATCGACCGCAACAACGTATCTTATTGTAGAAGGTTAAATGAAAAACGTAATTTGAACAAATGTCAACGCTGATCAACTTTTCATTATTACCATCGTTAATGCAATGATGTGACGAAATGAATGCGGTATAAAACATCGAAAAATAGTTATTCGCTATAACTTATTTGTTGTACTGTATAATACTTCAACTGTATATGTGTCATATAATAGAAAATTCATCGTGGGGCCACGGGTAAAATCTGTAAAACTGGCGGGGCATTCAACGTGTTAATACCCGGGTATGGCTCTTAGGTGTTCAGCTAGTATTCTTCTGCGCTTTTCTTCCGCCAATGGGCAAATGCCGAGCGCCTTTTAAGGGATCGGAAAATAATGTGAGGTAGGAGAGGGAAGTGGACAATTCGAAGGTGGCGGGAAAAATTCTGGAAAGGGAATTTACAGGCAGGAGGGTGGTGGTTACCCGGGTGGGTTGGATTCTATGTAGGGATGGTCAAGCTCAGACCCAGTTGCTATAAACCAAAGCCGGTTTCCGCAATAAATATAAATGATTATCAATCCCTAACACGTTTAACGCGAACAAGCAAAATATTAGGTTGGAGGGAAAGTTCTGTCGTATTTTCCGTTTCCGTTAATTCATGTGGAACCCAAACACTTTGCTTTAACACAAACCCAAGAAATTTAATGTGATCTTCAACAGTTGTGTGATGAATGCCAAATTCTTCTGCAATTTCTCGACTTGTTAACCCTTTGCACTCGAGAGGTGACCGTTAGTCGTTTAATGATACTAACTTCAAAAATTTTTAAATTTGAAATATTTACTATGATTCACGTATATTAAACTTCATTTAGTTTAGCTAAGTCGTATATTAAAATTTACGTATATGACTATTTAACGTCCGGGTCTGAACTAAAGTCTAAAAATTTGCGAAACTATCATATGCTAGGATTACGATGTCCCATGAGAGGGGACAGCCGAGTACAAAGGGTTAAATGTGGATTATTTTCCAACATGGATCGCAAAACATCATTATCGATCTTGGATAGTCGTCCAGATCGATCAGTTTCTTGGAGGCTCAGATCCCCGGAACGAAATTTGCTAAACCATCTTTGACAAATACGAACATTTACGATATCTTTTCCAAATACCGTACATAAATTTTTACACGCAACCGATGCGTTGCTTCCTTTTTGGAATTCATACAAAATGCAGTGTCGTAAATGCACTTTATCTACTGACACGTTTTTCACTTTAAATATCACAAGTAAATGATGAACGGTAAAAAAGGACTCCTTTTATATTATACAGGAGGTAAAAAAAAAAAACAAAAAAAATTCCCAATGACTCACTAGCCAGATGTTTTTTTTATTTTCAAAGAAAAATTACCTGCCTATTTAAAATACGACAGAACTTTCCCTCCAACCCAATAAATTGTTTCGAAGTAATCGAAATAACACGAACCAAAAATGTTGTTTTCTTTCTTCAAGAGCATTCTTAGACCATCTGAGAAGTTCCGCAGAATTCGCTTCATAAATTGTCTAATACCTAAAGTTTCTTGCGTTGGACAAAAAATGATCCCTATCGCGACAACCTCGAGTCGCCTCCCTCCATCCAATTACATAACTTTCACCAGTGGAAACGACTTTTCCCCGGACTTTCGCTTCGAATTTCCCGCGACGAGCGCGAAAAGTGAGCGCGACCGGTGATTGGCGGACGCGTCGAAAGTTATCCGTGTGTCGACGTCGTTTATTGGACGCCAAAGGTCGGCGCTCGATAATTAGCCCTTGTTGAGATTGGTCGTTAACACGAGTACACCGTCGCTCAGAAGTATATGAAAAAACATTTTCAATTTTTATGCTCTTGTTGCAGTGCTAATATTTTAAATAGTTGGAAAAATTTATGTTGATTCTTAAACGGACGTGAACATTTTAAATCTGATTCATTAAAGTGTATGCTGCTTTCCACCCTAATTTGTCACTGTTTTTAAAGTTAATTGAAAGCGTTACATTTTCAAAGAAATTTTAAAACGTTTTGGATTTCATAACGTAAAATTCCTTTTCGTATTGTTCTTGTGAAAAATTGGCGTGAGCATACTGAACAACTAAAAATTTAAGAAACAAACACCCGAAAAAAAAAATTGCTTCAAGTATTATGCATTACTTAAAATTTGAGAAAACTTTCGAGAGTTAAGCGAGGTAAAAATCGGAGATTCGTATCATTTAACCCTCCACTGATAAACCGAAACATCTACTTCAACCTTTTCTCTCTTAACACATTAAATTTGCATATATTTCTAACTAAATCGTAATAATAATTATCAGTAATTCATCAAATTCAAATCTAATTTACTGAAAATCCTCAAATCTAATTGATTTATCGTTCATATTTTGTTACGTATGGTATTAATAATTAGATACCTGCCTGTATACAGCTCTATTATTTTATTATATAATTTTGTACATATTAAAGGGCTATGCTCGTCTAGTAAGTAAATAAATAAATAAAGAAGTATCCTTTTGACAGCGCGTTCCAGTTACGCTTCCCTGGATTATTTCCGTTTTTACCCCTTCTTTTTCAGGGTTGCTAGGGCGCGGAAAGGGTTGGCGGGGAACAGCACGCGCTCGATTCACTCGTCACGCGTCCGCTTTTATTTCGACACAGTTTCACGCGGCACGCGCTCGCCAAGAGACCGGCAAATGAGCTGCGTTCGTTAAATTTTAATGAAGTCCTCGGCACGTCGAAGCTGAATTGTTTGCCGGTTACAGGTAAATCGGATTTCGCTGGGGTTTGACGGTGCTGGAAATAATTAGAGGATCCCGGGGAGTCGCGCGTAATTCTTTTTCCGCGGCTTAGAAACAGGCGGGACGAAGAAGTAGGGCAAGAGTTCAATATTAGATCAGCTTTTTAATTAACACGTGTACATCAAGCTGTGGCATATGAAATCGTCGTTTCTTGCGGTTGAAATATAAGTACGCTCGCTTTATTTAATCCTATAGATTACGAGATACGTCATCCTGAGTTTAGGTATATTTCACGGTAATTTGCTACACATTTAATCCTTAGCGAACGAATGCCGCCATATTCGCGATATTATAAATATTCTGTCATTTTCGCGTCAGCGTCCTATTGTATCGACATAACTGTTCGTATACTTATTATTATTGAAAATTTCCATAAAATCCGATAAAGCGATATTAATTATGCACTTTTTCTCGCTTTGAAAATAAAGCGATTAATTTCTTAAAAGTCCGTCGATCTACTGGTCGTAGTTCTAGAAAAATGCGCTCGTTCGTTAGGGGGTTAATCCTATTTTCATAAAATTCCGAACTTTGTATCTTATCCTAGGATCACTGAAGTTACTAAATTTCAAAGATAAATTAATTTCAAATTTGTTTCATTAACGGTAGTGTATAATTAGTTTGATTATCGCATTTGCGTTCATTATTATGTCGCACAACGATTCATTTTTTTCCCGGCGACGCGACTTGGTTTAACAACCGTTCCATGAAACGCAAATTCTTTGCGTTAATTAATACTGTGCTAACAGGAAATGTAAAGCTACATATCACGTTGTTTGTTACACGATAACGTATTTTGTTTCAGCGTTTAATATTCGATATTATTATCATATCTGCAACGTGTTCCGTGTTTAATATTATTAAATGTAATACCTGTTAGGAATAATTTCGACGTAACGTCGTGTAATAGTTTTCCTGTTCCGAAACGTTAATAAACCTCGCGATTAAATTAGATTCTATTTACCAATTTTAATGAATTTCGAATCTCAGCCGTAAGAAATCTTGTATTTGAATAAATCGAGGGCTGACGTTCAAATTCCTTGCCGAGCAGGTTTTATTTCAGGAATTGTAATCAGCTCGAGTCTCGAATTCCTACAGGGAAGAAGAGCAGATACAGTGAGAATAAATGAAAAAGAAACAGTGCCCCCCCCCCCCCTATTACTCTATTAACCCTACATAACTAAACACATTCATCTAATAGACAACCGACCCCTGCTAGTTTTATGAATTCGAGATCTGCCAAAATCGTTTAACATCTGCCAAGATTGCAAACGCTAGTTTTTCATCACTTTTCTATCGTTATAATTTATATTACATTATATTGCTTCGTCTAGGGGTTAAAAGGCGCTCGACATTCGCCAATTGACGGAAAAAAAGCGCAGCAGAATACTAGCAGAAGAACAAAGCACGACACCTGGATATTAACCCTTTCGTTACCAGTGCCGGATTTAGCCGGCATCCATTTACCGTTCCTTATATTGCATTGTTATTGAATTGATTCCTCTTAGAGTGCAATCAATGTTGTTATTGAATGCGCCTTCAGTCAAAAACATGTTAGCGACACCGCTAAATCTTTAAATTTGTAACACCTAAAGGAGAAAATTCGAACACCAGCTTACCGCCATGCAATGTGCACACTTCGCGGCGCATTTCCCGGTTCAGTAGCGTCACTTCGGCGGAACGGATTGCAGTAAGGAAAGGGTTAAGAGTCAAAGTAATCGTTAAGGAAGGGGCATCATCTTATGCGCCGAAATAATACAAGATACATTTTACAATATACATTGTTGCAGTAGATAACACAGTGAACGGTGGAAAGTAGGAGGAATGGATCGTCGAAATTTAAGCGAGACAACTTCGTTCGAATCGAGCATATTATCATAAGATACGTTGTTGCTGTAGATATCACACTGTGTTATCGGCCGCAACAACATTTCTTAATTTTTAAGGTGACGTATTGTTCCGGCTCGTGTGACGATGCCCCTTCCTTGATTATCACCTTGACTCAGGTCCCGGATGGCGCGATTTTAATGAGGAATAATATTATACGTTTCGTTTGCCTTGCTTCTCTTTATTTCTTTTTCTGGTTTTTGGGCGAAGGTCGATCGCCTTTTTAAGGGTTTGGAAAATAGGAAATGAGAGAGGGAAGTTGACAACTGTAAGGTGGAGGGAAAAATTCGGGAAAGGAAAATCACTGGTAGAAGGGGGTGGTCACCCAGATAGGTTAGGCTCTGACCCAGGGGATACACGATGGTCAGGCCCAGACTTCGTGGTAATAAACCAGAGCCGATTCTTTGTGATACAGACAATAAATATGGATCCCTAACACACTGAACGGTGGAAAGTAGGAGGGATGGATCGTCGAAATTTAGGCGAGACAACATCGTTCGAATTTAAGCGAGCATTATACAATGTATTTAATTGACAGAGATAACCGTTCGCCGATCCAATTATAATCGCGAAGATTCCACTTTCGCCGTTCACGTGAATCATTAACGAGCACCCCGGGTAGCTGCTCCACAAACGCCAGTCAAAGGCGGCTCACGCAGCCCAGGCATCCTAACATCGATCTCTTCGGCAACCGTAGTAGATTCTCCTGCGCTTTCACGGATCATCGGGTATAATGAAAAGCCGCGGACAAACGCTGGAGCGAGCGCTCGCGTAATCAAACGATTCTCATTGAAATAGGAAGCGCGTAAATTAATCACCCTGCGTACCTACACACCTGGATATCCTGTGCGTTCAACCGAGTCTCGTTTCCAGAAAAAAAGAAAAGAAAACAGAAATTATCGCTGCCCGTTTTCGTCGTGACGCGTTTTTTCAGCAGTTCGCGCGTGAAACGCGAGCCTGGATCCTTCAGCCGCGTCTACATTGCAGTTCGCAAATGGCATAGGAATTTCTGTATCTGTATCTTGCGAGAATCGCCGTCTGAACGCTCCTGTAGAACTAGCTGTTTTCCGTGTTCTTTATTTTTTTATAGTGCTTGCTTCAAAACCGGCGAATTTTCAAACAAATTTTCATCCGTTATTTTACCCCCTTGGTTATTTTGGATTTTTCGAAAACGTTGAAACACGTATTTCTTTATTTCTAACCAAAAAAACTAAATATTAGGGGAACCGGAAAGTAATGTCGTTTTCTTACATTAAATTCAAACACATAAATCTTTAAGGAGTTTTTATTTTTAATCAATGATGTAATAATCACCTTCGTTATTAACCGTTTGAGTCCCAAGGGGTATTGAAAAAACACTGTCGAAGAATCCCAAACTACGCGACCGCGCTTTCTCTAAATGAGTACGAAAAGACCCAAGCAGCGCTTATTTTATTTTATGTCGAAAAATACCAAGCGGCGCAATAGCGCTTGTATTAAAATTTTTATTTTGTAATGTATTATTGCATTATTATAGTATTATTCTACCTATTGTAAAATGTACTATTTACATTAAAAAGAACTGAGTGATGTGCTCGCTTTAGTAAATCTGAGTGCGCGTCGACAATCGGTAACGCACCATCAGTTGTCCACAACATTCGAAATATGCTGGGTTTTCTGGACACAAAATCTCAACAGCGCGATCGCACTGCTTGGGACTCAAACGGTTAACAATCTTTTGCCATCTAGCGTGCAAATTTTCAATGCCGAATCGACAAAAATCGATTGGTTTTTGAGTAAAATATCTATAGATGGAATAACAGAAATGACATTACTTTCCGGTCCCGCTAATACAAGTTTTAACCCCTTGACTACGGCAGACTTTGATATGTAGTGGTCATACTATACGGCAGGGATTGAGTTACGATGTGCGCCGAGAACGGCGAATTTTTGGTGTCAGAAAGCCAAACTGTGTGAAGCGCCTATAGGCGCTCTCAGTGTCAGAAAGTCAAACTGTGTCGAGCGCCTATAGGCGCTCTTAGTATCACAAACGCAAAATTTCTAAGCGCCTACAGGCGCCCACAGTAGTCAAGGGGTTAATGGTGCTTGCTTCAAAATCGGCGGATTTTCAAACAACCTTTCAACCCCTGTTTAATTCCCTTAGAGATGGAATATCAAACAATCCTTCCTTAGTGGGCGCCTACGTTATAAAAGAAACCCACTGTCCAAATCTAATGTTTATAGCTTCGATAGTTTAGGCTCTGCGATGATGAATCAATCAATCAAATAGGACATGTCTTTTTATATGTCTAGAAGATTACATATACGGTCTGTAATTCATCGTAAGTGAATCGCGATTCACGAATCGCCGTGTAAAGGAGGGTTTAAGGCAGGAGAAGGAGACGAGGAAACACGGAGAGGACAAAGAAGAGCGAGCCTCCATTTCGCGTTAATGGCCGCATTAGGCGCGTTTTCAATAGAGCAACCAGACTCGCTGGTTGTTTTACCATCGCCATTGTTCCGTCCAGGCCGTCTCCTTCTAACGTTCAAGGAACGAGAGCGAACCGAGATGGTCCGACGTTGGGTTAGAAGGGGAAAGATGGACCGAAGCGAAAGTGTGGCTGCAACCGCGCCCCGCTCCGAAACGTCGGCGGCGTATTAGCACCAGGAATGCAAATAATTGTTCGGAGCAGTGTATACAGGGTGGCGAAAGCAACCCTGGAATGCAAATAGACCCGACTTGCGAGTGCCCGCACCACGAACCCGGCTTTCTGCCTCCGCTTGCCGATGTATTGACCTCTGCCGCTGCGCGTACAACCCTTTTCAAAAGGATTAGAACGTTTACAGGAAATTAAGTGAATCTGAAAGAGTGTTAGGAAATTATTCGTTTACATTAAAAATTATCCGATTAATTAATTTTTAGTTGTTAACCGTTAATCATTTAATTGCATAAAGAACACATTGGTTTGTAAAGAATTCAGCTTCCTAATAAAAATGTAGAAAAAGGTTTTTAAGATTATTATTATTAATAATATGATTGATAGCAAAAATATAGAGTACACAGTAATTTCTAACTCAACTCTGCCATACAACTCTATGTTTAACTTTCAACTGTTTATACGACTCCACAACTCGGTTTTCTATTCAACACTATTCCTTTCCTCCTTCGAGGAAACCCTTATTAGCCTTTTTCTCCCCCCCCCCCTGGCTCGCTAAACATTACTGACCCATCGGTGAATTGTTTGTCGCCAACGATTTTTTCCCATGGGCCTGGCTTTCGTCTAGTCGACCAACACTTTCACTTTTCCGGTCCTTAAAACTACAATATTACAAAAATTTCACCAGTTGTATAATTTGCTTAATAAAGGCGAAAATCTGAATCTTTGCCAATACAACGTCATAGAAGTAGCTGTGAAAATTATATAGGTAATTTAACTTAATCATTATTAAACGGTGAATTATTATGCATTTACGAGCAATGTTTAAGACGCGCGAAAAAGTAAAGAATACACAGGATACATGTACAAAAGTGTGTCGAACGTTCTAAGTAAAGTGAAGTGTATAATAATATTCAGGGGGCGAGAGAAATGTTCGCTCGCATTTGCATGAAAATTCACGGTCCAGTCAGCATGTTTTGCCTGCGAGATCAGTCGATGTCCTAATACTTATGAGCGGGAGTGTAGCTTCAGCATTTCCGGCGCGAGCACGCGTTCGTGTGTACGCTCGCGACCGGGAACGGGAAAAGCTGGCATCTCCCCTAGGTTTGCACGGTATCCGTAGAACGATCCGTGAGAAGAGTTTCTCCTGAATCAACCGAATCCCGGCAACAGTTGATTTTCATTAAGCTCCACCTAATTCGAGACGCGATAGAACATAGTTGATGGCGAAGCGAGAGCGGTTGTTGGTGGTTGTTGGTAATTGAAAGTTATAAACAGGGTTGGAAACGATTCTTCTAGTATCAAGGGATAAACTCGCGACTTCAGATGCTCGATTGCAACTATAATATTTTCTGCGTCAGTATTTGTGTCGAATACGTTTGTAACTTTTCGTGTGTATCGAAATGTAACGTGAACACGATTAATTTAATTCATATACGTTACATTTTTTTGGATTATTGTCAATAATCTCGCAAGTAGAGTGATATCAATTCATTCAGAACGAATACTCAACTTAACGCAGTAAATACTTTGTTTACTATTTTTTTTTTCTTTTCTTCTTTGGTCTGCGGACGACTGGAGCGATCAGCTGCGTCCACCTCCCGAATTGTCATTTAACTTTTCGTATTACAATAAACAGCATTTATTTCCACAGCGTGTATTATCATTTAACAAGAACAATGTTTCCAAACAATAAGAGAGAACGATCCCAGGCGTGTCCGAACTTTCTACCAGCCGTCGTCGCGTCGCGGCTCGACGCTTCGCGAAATTAATCGTAACTTCAGCGCAATTAAATCAACCTCCCTGTGCCGTCCACCTTGAGAAACCGAAAGCTCTCCTCTCGTCGTCGCAAAAACTCGTGCCGCGATCGCCCGAACGAACCGTCGTCGCTGGGAATATCCGCGCGAAACCGGAGAAACGCCGCAGGAAGCACGCGAAGGAACCGGAAGCCGCGGAAGAGACGTCTGGGGCTTCTTGCGCCGGTACGAAACGCGAGCTGAGAGAGGAACGTTCGGCACAGAGAGCAATAAAGTATCGCATCTGGTCGCGCGACGCGATTAATCGCCGCGCTTCGCCGCAAGAATTAATTGCCGACGCCGCGATAATTTATCGTTCCCCGGTTCACGGGCGATATTTTACCGCGGCGGATACTTTTCGTGGTTCCGCTCCGCGCGATAACCTACGACCCCGTTTTCCCGTAAACGAAGGCCACGACGGGGAAATCACGACACGAGGATGTGTTCCGTGTCTTTCTGCGTGCGTGCAGCGAGAGAAAGGGTTACCCTGTGACGAACAGCCATACAACCGGCGAACCTTGTAACAAACAATTTTTCTTGTGGAATCGAAACGCCTGCGACGAACACGGGAAAATACAGTTGGCCATTGAGCAGATAGATTTACTCGTCCTTTAACCGTTTGAGGGGCTGAATACTGCAGCTGGAAATGCTTTGCGTGGATAGCATTATTGTTACTCATACACTGGTAATTGTGTTGCGGTAAGCGGAAGATCGAACAACAAACGCATGTGAATGGTGAATATCCCAAGGAGCAGGGATAACGACTGACAATTAGAGAGTAGTAATAGACTGCTACAGAGAGAGACAATACTGTAGCAGAGTTCGACAAGACGCACATATGCGTCCATAGCATTCAAAGGGTTAATTTCCTATCCTTTCGGTTCAGTTGGCAGCGAGTGAACGCTTGGGCGATACTTGAGATGACTGGAATGACGGACGTCAGGTTTTGTAATAAATGCAAAACCAAACCACATTTTTGTTTACAATGTTTCAATAAATATCATTAAAATTACTACATTAATTTTTTTAATTTTGATACTGAGACTCCCCAGAGACTGACGTCAGGATTAACGTGTTAACCCTTTCGTTTCGGCCATCTCGCTGAACGGAAACACGCGCCAGACATGTGCACGGTGCGTGTGGTTTTTGTATATACGTTTTTCGAAGCCATAGAAGGTTAATAAAACAATCGTTGCTCTAATGTAACAAGTATATTTACATTTTTAACCCCTTGTACTACTTTGACGAGTCTGACTCGTGATGAAAGTTTTGTGCCAAACATGAATATCACGAGTCTGACTCGTGATCCTAATCTCGGGTCAGCTCAGGTCCATTCTCGGTTCTCTATATTAAAATTTATTTCTGATGTGTTTATTATTTCCTTTATTATTATATTTATATTTATATTTATATTATTATTATTATTATGTGTAATAATTAAAGTATTTCTACAAATTTTTTATTCAAATTCATTTAAATTTTCAAAGATTTTCATCGTGTGAATTAAATACGAGAGCGGGACTATGTAACTCAGTCGTAAGGTATTGTGTTTCAATTTGTACCATTCGAGGTCCGCCGCTCGGCACCTCCCGCAACCATTCCGACGGCCAAGTTTGGCACGGTTTTTTCAGAGATTCGCGGTAGTGCAAGGGGTTAATATGAAAAGACTTACAAAATTATTAAAATACAAAATGCGTTTGGTTCCCGTATCCCACCATACATAAAAAGCTGAGCAAAAGGTGGGGCCAGTTTTAATCCACCTAACCCCAAAGAATTAAGGTAGTAAATAAGTATTGCTACTAGCACAAATGGTTACTGAAAAAATCGTAAAGCAAACGGTTAAAACGAAGTTCTCGATACGAACGTGACTTTCCTGCCGGTTCCACGATTCCTGACTCGTGTGTTCGTTTGCCTTGATACTTTCTAATGTACTTATTCGCGAGCAGGAAAACTTTGGATCTTAATTAAGACTTGGTAAACTCGAGGTCTTCTGCCGCCTCTTAATAGCAGTTGACGTATCAAAAACTCGCCGAAGCGTTGATATTCAAACAGAACTTCGCCGATCGATAATCGATGTCACCGGGAAGTTACGTTTTATCGTCTCTTACTGAAAACTTTAATAGAGCGGGGAAATAATGTTTGCGAAAGGTCCACGAGTTTCGTTAACGCTCGGCAAATGTAATTGACGCAGGCGCTTGAATATTCATGAACCGACATTACATTCGGTCTGCCATACCGTGAAACAATTCAAACGCAAAATAAGAAACGTGCACTGGTAACAGGGATCATTATTCTCGTTGTTTGTCACGCAAACAATAGCATTACAGCCGAAAGCTGTGCTAGCTACGGTATTCAATTACGCACAATAATAAACTACAATTGTTATCAGCATATTTGTTCCACGCTGAAAAGATTCGTCCCGGCAAACATTGCGAAACATAGCATACCAATTAATAACCTTCTATGTAATCTCAAATAATAATGGATTATCGTAATAAAAGCGAATTAAATTATCATTATCCTCGAATTTCGAAAAGTTTCGAAATTCTAGGATCGCAGAACTTTTTTAACTACAGAATTTTAGAATTTCAGAATTCTAACATTTTTGAGTTGCAAAATCTTAGAATTAAACACCTTTAGCGCTTGTCTTTTCATATCTCAAAATGTCAGAATTCTAATATCTCCGAATTTTTAAATCCTAAAGTTTTCAAATTTCAGAATTCAAAAATCATTAAAGTTTAGAATTTTGCAATCACCAAATTTCATTGTTTGAAAATTTTAAGATTACAGAATTTCAGCGTTTCAGAATTCCGAAATTTCAGAATTTTAGCATTTCATTGTTCTCGAATTCTCCCAACAAACTGTCGCCGCTATTAACTCTAAAATTTCACAATATCCGTCGAACGGTTCGCTTATACAACGTATAATCCACGAATCCTGAAATAATCGTTTCCCATCCTCTCTGATTACAGAAACTACAAACGATCGGCGAGGATTTCTGCGGTTTGGACGTGAACACGCCCCTCGGCGGGGAGGACCCGGTGGAGGGAACCCCGGTGCTCACTTTCGATACACATCTGACGGCGGTGGCAGCCACGTCGACCGGCGACTACACGGTCGTCTTCCTAGGCACGAACAAGGGTCACCTGAAGAAGGTCAGTGCACGATACTCTTTATCTCGTCGATCGAAGAAGAGCAAGAGGCGCTCGAACGGTACCGGGCTGTTTCATTAGGCCAACCTTGTACGTTCGTTATCTGCTTGCTGCATATTTTCCCCAATCTAATTCTCCCATAATGACCCTCGACCGGCCCCGGTATTTTTAACGCTCTTTGACCTTTCACCCCGGGCGATGCGTCGTGTCGATTCTTTGCAGCATAAAGCGTGTGCTCGTCGTGTCGCGTTCCATATTTTCCGCTTTTTTCCTTTTCCCTACCGACGTAATAGTTCTGGCGCGAAGGGCTCGTTTTACCACCCCTTTCAGCAGCGGAGAATGAAAGGAAACGGAGACGGGTGGGAATTTTCAAGTATTTATTGAAATTCGTGTAAATAGTAAGCAAGTATTCCTTTAGAAGTTTCACTTAAAATGTCCTATGGAGTATGCAACTTTTGAAGCGTTGAATAAATTATCTCTGGTAGACTCCGAAAGAAGCGGTCATGATGTCGAAATCTTTCTTTCACGGAATACCCTATTTTCATTGAGTGTGCTTTATAGTGTCCTAATTAATGAATGAAATTAGTAATGAGACATCAGAAACTAACATCTATCCAAGCATCCGACTTGTATTATTTATACAGCTACGTATAGATACTCACTCCATTATTCAATCTCACGGGTTCGGGTTTCCTTTTCTGTTTGGAAAACCTCGCACTGCTTTATCAATCCTTAGAATATTAAACAGTATCGAGCTTCTGGTTCATTTCTAGTTCACAGTATCAATTTTTGATTGATCTCTAATTTGGAATTCGGAATTTCTACTTGATTTCCAATTTAAGACGCTAATGATCGGAGTATTCAAATTTCTCGTTGATTCGTGATACTAAAAGTTTTCAACGTTTCACATCGACCCATTCTGTCTAAAAATATTGAATATCTGCGAATTTCGAAACTGATACATCGAGATCAAAATTAAAGCAACTCCACAGTGAAACTAGCATCTTAGCATGGAGGTTCCCAAGGGGTAGATTCCAACCTACTGACGAGTTGCAAATTCATTCTGAGTGGATCACGTTAAATATTGAAAAATAATAATATTTTACGTTAGTTAGGGTGTTTTATTCACTGAAAATAATCAAACAAATGATTCAAAGTCAATTCACTGAACCCAAAAATTAACAAGCGCGTATATGTGTCCATATCCATAGTTTCTACGAGCAACTGTCGTCAGACGCATATATGCGCGCTCATAGCACTCGAAAGGTTAAAAACCGCACCAGAACTTTATTATTTCCGCCTAGTTTCTATCGCATAAATTTCGAACCAGCTCTCCCCCTCCCCAAGAGATCGCGAAAAATTACAGTTGTCGAAAATGAATCTCAGTTCCAAAAAGTTTCGGAGCCCCTGTCCCATGGGACATCCAGAGGGGCAGATGGCGGTGGCGGCCATTACACATTTCCAGGACGGTGGTCCTCTTGCTCTCTTTCGGCGCAATAATTAATCCGGAATCGGCCGTACGGCTGCAGGCGGCGGCGAAAGTAATCACAATAGATATTAATGCGAGCAACAGAATCGGGGCTACAGTGAAATCCGCTTTCTACCCGCGTTCCATTAGCCTCGGCCCCGGGTAGCCATTACGGAATATCGCTGCTCGCGAAGCGTTAACGCTTAACGAGGCTAATGGAGTCCCGTGGACCGTCTCGCGAAACTTCAGCAGCCGAAACTCGACGGCCAGGAAACCCTCGCAGGAGCTACACGCCTGCTTCTCGCCGAACTTGCTCGTGAGCGACGAATTAACACGTTCGAGACCGATCACGCACCCGTATCTTGCACGGTACCTCGCATGTTCAACGGTGGAGCATGCATGTTCGTAATTTTGATAACCGACAGTTTTTGTGGCAGTCGTTTATAGCGGTGGTCGGTGATAAATATATCTTTTTATTAAAATTTGAAAAAGAATTAGATCTCAAATGAAAATTGAAATTGTGATAAATATAGGTGTATTTGTATTGAAATTTAAAAAAGAGTTAGATTTCAAATGAAAATTGAAACTTTGACGAACATATCTTTTTATTAAAATTTGAAAAAGAATTATATCTCAAATGAAAATTGAAATTGTGATAAATATAGGTATATTTATATTAAAATTTAAAAAAGAGTTAGATTTCAAATGAAAATTGAAACTTTGACGAACATATCTTTTTATTAAAATTTAAGATGTTGAATTTCGGACCAAAATTGTAACTATAATTAAAATTTGAAATTAAAAAGATTTCTAGTATTCCGGAGGAAAGATCTAGAAGAAATTGCAAAATTAACAAATTTTGTGATTTATAATTAGTAAATTATTCGACATTCGTGCAGAATAGTGTACAGAAAAAATTAGCGTTGTCAGCGAATTTTCGGAATGCAATTAGAAAGGTTATATCGTTAAAGAGGCAGGGCATAACCGTTTGACCTGATCCCTGTTAATGGGTTAATCGCGGTTACTCAGTCGCGAAACACTGAATCAAACGGTGTAACACGAGCCACGTGTAATTGGCTGTGCGATACCGGAAGAAAAAGTATGCGTTAGAAGTAGGAAATTACGTGTAAAGATCTGAGAATGATCAGCCGGAAAAATGATCGTAGCCGGTGGTGGATCGTTATCGCGGTGGATATAGCGAGATTTCCAGGAACGCGATATCTCGCCGTTGGCCCTCTCGAATCTGTCGTGATTAATCACGATTATCCCGGCTAAACCCTCTCCGATTTCTTCCGGTTGCTAACCCGCTCTACGTTCTTGGCCGGTGCTTTATTTTCGGAATTGTGTTACACGATATCGGTGGAAAACGTTGGGGAGGAATGTTCGAGCGAAAGATCTGGTTGAATAGGGTGGTTCTTTTCTGGGCTGAAGGCTTTCAGAGATTGATAACGAGCTCTGGACTTGTCAGTCATCCTATTAATGGGTACTTAACCCCACTTGACGTGCTATTTAATCAAAAAATAATTTTACACGGTGTTCGATTTATTTTTGAATTTTTATTTTTGAGTTACAGTAGCTGCCAATTGACTGTGAATTTTTGTGTGGGATATTCGAATTCGGTTCGATAATTAGGTACTATCTTAGGTACTTTCATCATGAACAAAGAATGCAACAAAGTGAAAACGACAAGTGACTACTGTAAATAGAAATCAAATTATTTTATTAGTAATTTACATTTAATAATTTCGTGGCAATTATAAACAATTTTATTTTAATTTAATAACAGATATTATTGACGAACCGAAGGAATTCGTCAGGCTTTTTTAATATTTCAACGAGTTTTCTCTAATTTACTTTGAATATGCTTTTTTATACCTTTGCATACTGTGTGCGTTCTGTGTTGCTTTGTACAATTAAATTTCTCATGAATGCGTAAAATTCTGCGGTGAGAAATACAAACTGAGAGCTGAAAATTTCATACAGAAATATGTCAATCAACTTATAGGAATAGCACAACGAAAGATATATTCACGCTTTGCGCGAACTGTGCTCGTGATACAGAGTATAATAAAGACGCTCAACTGAAATTTTAAATGTACTCTTAATTTTACGATGTACAGCTGAAAATTGTCAAATACATTGTATTGTTTTGCATTTATTGCGCGGCTACAGTGGCAAATAGCTAACGCTAACATCTGTGGCCATCGGAAAATTCACGACAACGGTTTAATAAGTACATTCCCTTATTAATAATAAGAGTGAACGCGCAAACATTATTTACAAGCCGCGAAACTATGATTTATGCTGCTTTCACGTCTTACGTAATACTAGCCGTCAGCTACCGCGAGCCGAAGGAATAAATCGAAATAATTTATAGAGGAGCGTTACAAAAGTTTTCACGAATGGTAATCGAGCTGACGCGTGCCTGCGAGATTTCGATTTCTCCCTCTGATTCGATTGAACAGCTGATTGTTTCGACGGGCAAGAAAAGAAAAAGCATTGTTCGACGATCGCAGACTGCTTCACGCTATAACTAGTAACGATTAGGGCAAGCTTATTTATGACGAAGAAATCAAATTGAAAATTATATTAAACAAATACCCAATCAGAGGGAAGCAAACGGTGATGATTGAAAAAGTCATAATAAATTTCCAAAAATGTATAGGTATCACAATAAATTTACTAATTTTCCATGGAAAATTGCGAATTGGTCATTTTTACCATTCTTGGTAGTTAAAGTGTTAACTCATTGCGTATGGGTTACGAAATACCTCATTTTAACACTTTCTTCTACACGCATAGAAATCACAACAAATTTAACAAGTTTCCATGGAAAATTACGAATTGGTCATTTTTACCATCCTTGGTAGTTAAAGTGTTAACTCATTGCGTATGGGTTACGAAATACTTCATTTTAACACTTTCTTCTACACGCGTATGGGTATCACAATAAATTTAACAAGTTTCCATGGAAAATTGCGAATTGGTCATTTCGACCATTCTTGGTAGTTAAAGTGTTAACTCATTGCGTATGGGTTACGAAATACCTCGTTTTAACACTTTCTTCTACGCACGAAGAAATATACCTACGACTTGAAATAATTTATTATGTTACATTTGTTACGTTTGTCACGTTTATTGTTACATAATAAACAGACACATAAAATATACACGGTAACATTTAAGAATTTACAAATGTGAGTGTGAATTTAAAAAAGTACTTGTATACACGGTACTCAATTTTTTGACGAGCACAGCGCAATGTGTTAATGACGAGTGACTATACTTCACCCCTAGTAACGTAAAGGTTAATCGCTATCGCCGGGGCTAAATTCCTGTCGATTCGTTCCGCAGCCTCTCGCAAGGAACGCGTTAGTGTTCCCGGCCCGTGATTCGAAACGGCGCGACGCAAGAGGAACGCGATTGTACGATTACGAATTTTGCCTGGTGGTGTTAATCCTCTCCACTGTATCGTCATTGTGAAATCGGGGTTTCCGGGAAAATCGTGGCGCGGATTTCTTCTAGTTAATCACAATTACCGCGTCGAAGCCTTTTTCCAATTTGTTCTGCAATCTCCTCGCGCTGAGCAGTTGATGATCGGTCCCTGCACGTTTCTTCTTGTACATCTAACGATAACTATTGTACGTTGAGTTACAGTAGCGTACAAAAGTTTAAGACGAGAGGACAATGTAGAACTAAAATTTTATGATTTGCAAGTGTTGTCTGTACATTCATTTTTATTGTTATTATGGGAAAATACTATTTATCGATCAGCACAGAATGCAAATTTTATTTATCATGCTATTCCTTAGAAATTAGTTTAATTCCTTTGACTCATTGGTCTTAAATTTTTGCCCGCTACCATACATATCTATGCAATAGTTACAAAGAGTATTTTAGTTACAGTATGGGTCATTTTTGGCTACATCGCCATTGCAGAAACGGTCTGTGTATTTACATATGTTAGTGATTTTAAAAAAAGGGAAGCTATCAAATATTCACAGATAATGGGAAAAAGTTACAAAAAAAAGTTGACGTTGCGAGTTACACTCGTTAACATATTCAGAAACTGAATAAATTACGTTTCTTTAACAAATAACTGAACTATGTGCAAAGTCAAGGAAACCGATGTGACACACACCAGGTATATTTCGGTGAACGACGATGTTTAATAACATTCAATAATAATTCGCGATGAATTACAACGAGAACAGAGCTCGCTAGATTGTACCACCTTACAAGCTACCGGTTAACCCGGAGGAGTCCGTAGTCCCGATGAAAATTTGCAAGTTAACGAAGTTTCGCGTGGCCCCGTCGTTATTCATCGTGATTAATTAAAGCCGCCTCTGGGTGGCGGCTACGGATCGTCGGGCTTCGATTATAATTATCTGTGTGCAAACGCGAAAGTCAAATAGCTCCGCGAACGAGCGCAAATACGCCGTGTAAATTCGTTGAAAGGAACACCCGCGACCCGTTGAAAATACCACGGATGGGGTCGAAGGGGGTGGCGGACCGCGCCATCCCGCTCCACACCCCTATCTACTACCCCCTTCGCTGCACGGCTGTTCGGTCGTCGGTGGCAGCGATTCGAGCGATTAAAAATTTATCGACCACCGTGGGGAAATCTCGGATGCCTAGGGGGGAGGGGGGAGTTAACCGATGTCTGAGGCGAGAGTATTGAATTTCGAACGAAAGGGATGGTGGCTAAGAAAACGCGAACGATTTTCGGCGTGGAAACGCTTTTCGGTGTCCCGCCTTTGATCCCATCCCCGTTTCGCGCAATTAATTGCCGGCGGATTTGCCTCGCTTTGTGAACGGAAGGAGGATGCTCTGGAATTATTCATCCGCTGCGCCGACGAATGTGGATCTTTTCACTTGTTTGTTCTCGTGGGATATTGAAAAGGGGATTGCAGAAGCTGAGAGGGTTTCGCGAGAAATGTTGATGGCAATGTTATCTTTGAACTGATAATAGCTTGGTAATTCAGCGTCGAATCGATTTTATGATAATTGACGACAATATTGGAAATGAAATGCAAATGAAGATGGGGAAGTGATGAGAAACGGGGTTAATATTATTATTTTTAAAACGGTAATTTAATGTTGTTTGATTTTGTGGTAATTAGCGACAATTGCTATTTGTACGAGGATATAGGGAGAACGATGCTATTTGTGCGGAATGCAATTAATATTATTATTCTTTCGACCAATAGTTTGTCGCCTGATTAATTTCATAATAATTGAGTGATAATTTGGTGGAGAAAATTTGATCATTAGGGAATATTAATTTTTCGATTAATTAGATTTAATTATGGTTCAATATTATTATTAATAAGATCGTAAAATAATTGATTGGTTACATGAGTTTCTCAGCTAACTGATAAATCACTTATGTAAATTCTTTGAAAAGCTAAATAATGGCAACAGTTCAGATAATACTTTTCACATGATCTACTTGTTAAATAGATTCAGCGTTAGCATGTTTTATTATTCGCGAAGTTGTTGTTTATGTTAATCCTGCTGTATCGTAGCAATTTCCTGTAATTTTGTTGGTCGTTAAGAAGCTCGAAGCTTTTCTCACCCCCTTTAGAGATACGAAACGGGAATTGTTCGCCGGTTATTAAGCCCTCCGCGTCGGCAAGAAATTATTTTCGTATCATTTAGCCAAACAATTATGTTGCAACCCGTTCGTCGATGCGCGAAGATCCGTTCTTCTTCGAAGACAAACAAAATTGCGGTAAATATGCTAATTAAAGCACCTCTGTGCCCGCGATCCACCGCGAGCTATCAACGAAACAAATATGTTTGACCTAATTAAATTAATTCAACGATACCGAACATTAACATATTTTCCTGGATGCGACCCCGTGCAGTTGCATTTTATTTATCCGTTTCTTCCCCCCCCCCCCCCCCCCCCCCCCCCCCCGATGGACATTACTCGGTGCATCTTAATATAAATTCCACCGGGGACCGGAGGGAACTTTTTTAATTAGATTTTCATTCTCCGCGGAAACTTTTCTACTTATTACTTCGCTACCTTCTCGCGCGCAACCAGAGAGTATTTCGCTCGGACGTTTCGCCTCCCGGCCTTAATATAAATAACATTGCCGTGCAACTTTGTAATTGATAAAACTATTCGAACAACGGAACCTCTAATTAATTCGAACTGGAAACGGAACACGGTGGGTATACGGGACGATGACAAAGATTCCTGAATGAACAGCAGAACCGAAAGGCGGACGTTTATGAAATATCGAGAAGAAAAGAGTGAACGAGCGGCGGAGCTGTTTGAAAAAATTTCGTTCAAACGTGGCGTGAGATAATAAAGTGCGGGAAGAAGAAACGTGGAAGGGAAAGCGCGCTGCGAAATGCGGGCGAAGAATAAATGGTCGAAAGACTGGGGAAGGAAGTGACAAACAACAAGGCGAAGAAACAAAAGCGGAAGTAGTAAACGGAAGGAAACTCCGGGGCGAACTGGTAGCACGTGGTTGTGGAGGCTAATGAAACGAATTTACGGTGGTGTAAGTGAACGTGCCCGTTCTGTTATTGCCAACTTCCCGAGATTCCTAATCTCTACTGTTCACAAACAGTAGTTGCCGTTTACCTCTTTTTTCGTCAATTCGAAATCCTAAGTTCAACCGTCGTTTTCGAGAAAGCTTAAGAGAACCGTATGAACGTAAATAATTTTCTGTTGAAGAATATCAATTTTTCTGATTATCAATTAAGATTCACTTATATTAAAATGTCATTTAGTTAAGTGATATACTAAAATTTACATATACGACTATTTAACCTCTGAGTATAACTAATAAAACAAACTAACTGAAATCTGAAAATTTGCGAAGCTATCGTTTGGTGACTATCGATCACCTCTCACGCGCGAAGAGTCAAACAAATATAAATTAACCCCTCTCGCTTTAGAATTTCTTCAGCTGTCACCGATAACAATGTTATTTATTGGAACCTATTGTCCAAATTTCATGTTTCTAACTTCACTAATTTAGACTCTGCGATAATGAATCAGTCAGTCAATCGGAACATGTATTTTTATATGTATAAATAAAAGATTTAACCTCAGAGACTGCCCAATAAACAAAATAAAGTCTGAAAATTTGCGAAGCTATCGTTTGGTGACTATCGGTCACCTCTCACGCGCGAAGGGTTGAACAAATATAAATTAACCCTTCTCGCTTTAGAATTTCTTCAGCTGTCACCGATAACAATGTTATTTATTGGAACCTATTGTCCAAATTTCATGTTTCTAACTTCACTAATTTAGACTCTGCGATAATGAATCAATCAGTCAATCAGGACATGTCTTTTTATATTGTATAGGTAGAAGATTTAACCTCAGAGGCTACCTAATAAACAAACTAACTGAAATCTGAAAATTTGCGAAGCTATCGTTTGGTGACTATCGGTCACCTCTCACGCGCAAAGGGTCAAACAAATATAAATTAACCCCTCTCGCTTTAGAATTTCTTCAGCGGTCACGGATAACAATGTTAGTTATTGGAACCTATTGTCCAAATTTCATGTTTCTAGCTTCACTAGTTTAGACTCCGCGATAATGAATCAATCAGTCAATCAGAACATGTCTTTTTATATGTATAGGTAGAAGATTTAACCTCGAAGGCTGCCTAATAAACAAAATAAAGTCTGAAAATTTGCAAAGTTATCGTTTGGTGACTATCGGTCACCTCTCACGCGCAAAGGGTTGAACAAATATAAATTAACCTCTCTCGTTTTAGAATTTCTTCAGCTGTCACGGATAAAATGTTAGTTATTTATCGGTGACCTGTAATCCTATTCGAATGGAATACGCTTGAGCCCGCGAAACTCTCGTTTCCGTGGCGCAACACAGCTCTCCGGCCGGGCGTGTCGGGTTTATCGGGCCGGCGGATTTATGGGCTCGATTTTTAAGTAATCTTCGAGAGGGGCCGCCTGCGCTCGCCCCCCTGCCTACGAGGGGCGCACAGTTTTCGCGTGGCCCTCGTTGATTCCGTTCGAGCACGCTCTGTTGATAGCCGGCCGTTTAAAACGGATGTTTATTGTGACCGATGCCCGTTAGTTTTACGGCGCAGCTGGTGCCGCTTATCGCCGGCAACGAGAGTGGCAAACTGCTCCTCGATGAATATTTCAGCGATGTTTACGGCGTAAACGGCCGGGCGTAATTCGGTTCCCGGCTGGGTTTCAATTACCCGCCGATCGTGATGGTTCTCCAGGCGACGTGCACCGTTCCCTTACAAGGAAAACGCTCGGATAAGAGTGTTAAGGTCCGGCTGAACCATCGTGTACGCGGGGTTGTGCGTCGATAGCAGATGCGGCGTTAAGATCGCGTTATAGGTGTTTATAAAAAACGGGATATGCTCTGGGATGCGACAGAAAATCGATTTTTCTGTTTTTCACTTATTTTTCATCTTCGATATGCCAGAATTTTTGAATTTCAAGAATTTTAGCAAACATTTACGGAAACGCTGATACAGCCATTCGAAGCAAAGTTTAAATGTGTGTTTCTATCATGATGACATTTGGTATTACGAGAGGTGGAAAATTTTAATATTGTTCGGAATTATTAATTTTTATGGTTTCACAGTACTCCTCTGTCGAAGAGATTATTGGTGATTCTTAGTAGATTTGAACAAGTTACTCATTGCGCTGATTTAAATTTTATTTATTTATTTGCAAGGGATTAACGTGTTAGAGAATTGCAAGGAAATTATTACAGCGAGGTATGAAAATATAATAATAGTAAAAGTGGAAAGTAAAAATATACAAAGAAATATAGAAAATTTTACTGAGGAGAGCGATGTAGTAGCTGTTTTATAGAGTGAAGAGATTGTCTGAACAGATCTAGGGTAGCATAGGTGTCGTTAATATTAATGATCATTCTCTTGATACTTGAGTAGTATGTATGAGTGGCTGTATATGAAGAAAGTTGTATCGTCTGAAATGAAAAATTGTAATATTAATCGTGAATTTTGCAAACGCGTTTTTCACAAAAACAGATCCTCAAGATATTCGAAAACAGACTGAGGACCGCTCGATTGAAAAAGTTTCAGAAAATAGTGCGAACGACACTGTGTTTACTGTCGGGGCAAAAATGTGTCTACTACAAAGGTACCATTGTATGGCGTTTGAAAAGTGTGGAAGACACCTTGAGATTGAAGATTCTTCAGTTGGATGTTAGAATTGGCCTTCTTTGGGTTGCATTCTGGTTATACGGAAGTTAGAGTGAAACCACTTCAAGAAATTTGAATGGAGGCGAAGTTCCACTTACGTGAGGCCAAATTTATGAGTTACACAGGGAGGGGTATGTGCGGTCACGTTATTATATAATGTATTTTCAGCGCGAAATTGCATAAGGATATTTGTAATGCAAAAGAACGTGCCTGGCGTGCTTGCATTAATGCATTAACGTATGTAAATAATAAATTGTAAGGGCAGCATAATAACAGATTCTTTGCGCTCCTTTACGTCTGTACGCGTCCACGTTTCAACGTTTCTTAACGTTATCGTTAGACGGTAGATGTTAATGCAAATCCACATTCGGAAAAACATTGTGTTATATCCCCGTTATATTGTGCTGTATCAATGTATACCTTATTACAAATGGAACCTGGATAGAAATTTATTTTATCCTTTGAATAACGTGACACGTACGTTTTGCTTTGGATATTTTCATACATTTACATATTTAAACGTATTCTCTATCTTGTTTCGCGTATAAATTTTCTATAAATGCATAAATGCCCGCGATCCAGTTATTGTACGTAACTCGTTTTGCGAACTACGTTCTTCTGTATATTTTATCGAAATAATTTCTCACAAATATGGTATACGTATGGTATCCAAAAGTATTTGCAAATTTTCTAAAAATACACAAAGTGGAGGCTCCGAATGTTCTCTTGAAAATTCATCGATTCCTCCTTTAAACCGTAAATCAAGTTTCGCGGACGAAATTCCGGTGTTCGTCATCTGTAAACGAAGGTTCACTGTCTTGTTGATGGAGTTACGGGACAAACAGGTAACAAAGTTACATTATCTCTCTCGATGCGCCGTCCGCTATCTCGTTATAGTTTCCTAACCCGTTGAAGCCTCGTTGCGAGAGCCCGGCGCATCGATATCGTAACCCATATCGATATTGCTGTTCCTGATTGCATCGTCGCCTTCGGTGCAACCAGTCGATCGACGTGGTTACTCCGAACGAATATAGATTTCTCGATCGGCCCTTCCAAGGAAACAACCCTCTGTGCACGGTGTACAGTTCATTTACATGACAAACACTGCTGATAAAGTTATCAATATTCATCCTAATTTGAACGTACAAACTTCTTTTCATCGCTGTAGCCTTTCATCCTGTTTAGTTGTGAACCCAATAGACCTGAATTGCTTGAAACGCTTAGCGTGAACGTTAGTACCAGATATTAACCCTTTCCATACAGCTGTGTCTTTCGCGTATATGATTCTATTAAACGGCCAGTCACAACGCGAACGCACATTTTATCACGGAATAGGTAAAGAATTTATTATATATATTTAGGTTTTAAAAATTGTTTAACCCTTTCTTCCCGGAATATAAATATTGACCCAATAATAATCAAAGTATGCCTATCGCGTTAGATTGATTATAAATAACACGTTTTCACACACATATAATTTTCAATTCAAAAGAATCACGACAGAAAACGGAATAATCACGAAACTTAGAGAACGAGCAACAATGACGATGAAACTACTATCTATACTACGTTTGATTAAAAAGTTGTAAACTAATGTAAAATAACAATTGAATGACTATAGTTAGCGGTAGCATCGAAAGAGTTAAACGTTGTTCGCGTGTTGTCAATATTATTCTCAATATCCCCATCGTGATCAATACTTATGCTCCTATTGCAAAACATCAAAATTTTTATCCGTACTTAACCTCGATCTTTCAATGTCAATCGCACACGGTCAACGATATTGATGTTGCCCGTGCCTCTTAACCCTTTGCACTCGAGAGGTGACCGTTAGTCGTCTAATGATACTAAGTTCAAAAATGAAAAATTCAGAATATTTACTAACATTCGCCTATATTAACACTAGAACTACCACAGCAGTTAAAATGACTGGTTGATGATTACTTATAGCAACCTTATAAATTTACTGTGGTAAAGCTTCCAAAATTTCCTACGATTTTCCGTAGAAGGTATAAATAAAGATTTATTTCTTATGTATTCCGTATTTTTTCATGTAATTTCCAATGTGATCTCTTCCGTGCAAATAAGTACGCTTTGATTGTCGGTAGTTTTAGTGTTAAACTTCACTTAGTTTAGTTAAGTAGTATATTAAAATTTACATGTATCACTTCAAGTCTAACTAATAAACAAACTAACTGAAGTCTGAAAGTTTGAGAAGCTATCATTTGGTGACTAACAGTCACCTCTCGAGCGCAAATGGTTAATATCTTTCTTCATCCCTACTCTTTCCTGACATCGTTCCCACCCAAAGCGTCATCCAATTCGCCAGAACACGAACTCAACCACCGTTCTCCGCCCCAATCTTAAGGTCGCCCGTTCTTCCACAAGCTGCTCCGTGTTAATTGCGCGGGATAACGCCCGGGGATGATTGATAAGCGGCCCCCGAGTCGGATTGTTTATCATTGCCGATCGAAACGGAGGGAAGACACGAGGAGAAGCGGTCCGCCGCGCCTGGTCTCCGACCAGGTTGATTCATGACTCGCCCCGTCCCGGAAGGTAGATATTAATTAATGATCGACCCGTTGTACGCGCGCGCACGGTCGAAGCCCGAGGTCGCGGTGAAAGGTTATCCCGGTGGTATTTAAACGTCCGCAGGCGATCCTCGAGAGCCAAGGCAAGGCCTCCCCTTCCGTTTATTTCTTTGATTGTCGTGCGATCGGGAGAACCGGTCGGCGTCGGCGTCGTTTCGGTCCGCGACTCTCCTGCTGGACGACGCGAGTAAATCAGCCGACAGTTAAGGCCTGCTGAAAGGTAGCCGGGAAACGTTGAATTAATCTGCGTTTAACCCTTTCGCTACGGGCGGATTCTTCGGCTGAACAAGCCGCCGCGCCAAAAATGTGCACTTACAGAGAACAACCGCAATTGTCCGTCGTACGTTCATTACCGTGGGATTTTACGCACGCCGTAGAAAGGATGGGGTTAAAAAATTATCGCATAACGCAATAATACTCTGTTCGCGAAACTTCACGCGTATTGAAATTAAATTAAAAACTGAGGAATAAGACTACGCGTCTGACTATTGAAATAAAACTCAAGAGTAGGACAACACGTCTGACCCCTTCGACGTTACATTTATTTCTGTTCCTTTTTTTTATAATATCAACGGTCTTTTCGTTACCACCTCTGGCTGAACTTTGCCGCCTTTATTCAAATTTTCCTTCGTTGACAGCAGTCTAAAAAATGCTTGATGCATGGCATTCTGTGAGCCGGCTCGCCTCACAAATGCCTTGAACGATTCTGCGCTAACAGGCGTGACTGTAGTTTCCGTTCGTATGTAGCGAGTGTCACGCGTTGGGTGACTATAGTTACTGTTTGTAGCGAAAGGGTTAAGGTTACATCGTTCTCTTGTTAATGCACGCAAACTGGGAACTGCGAAAAGTATCGAAAAGGATATAGATTTTTGGGATTCGTCGGCTGTTGTTTGGTTTCGGTCCCCTCGATCTTTAGGTACGTCGCGGACGAAAGCGTGAAACTTTAAGCGTGAATGAAGTAGAAATAAGTATTTTCGACAGCTATACGGCAGGTTCTAAGTGAGCCATCGCTGATCACGAATTTTATAGGGATGATTGTTTTCATTGAAGCGGTTTTCAGGGTTGGTGGAGATGGAAGAAAAGCGAACATTCGGTTTTCGAGGGATTACTGTGCTTGGCAGGCACAAGGATTTTGGCGAAGAAACTGAATAAAATGTTTGTAATTTATTCAATCATATCCCCATTATTTAGAGCTTATTCGTTTTATTTGGAAGAATCGATTAATATGAAAAAATCTAGATTTTTGTTATTTGCGTTCGAGAAAAATAGCTTCTCCCCTTAAACTCATCGAGCTAAATACTTATTACCTTTCACTTCTTTGAAAGGGAGAAAGGTTGCTCGAGTGAAAGAGCAATCGCAAGAAAAAACGGGCCAGGTCTTGTATCCTATCATCTACAATAATGAAACCAATTTCGAAAGAATTTTCTTCGACCAAACTTCCACCACTAAACACGAGATAACATTAACCGAGCAGGTTCATCGTGATCTACAATTAACGACGTACCATAATTCCAACAATTTTCTACACCGAACCCTGCAATAATCCCGCGAGAAAATTCCGTAACACCCTATAGAACCTTTCAATAACTACTCCAGTGATTCTCGTGCGACCAGGTACAAAAGAGGGAGTAAACGAGAGACGCGAGCGGATCGCCGTGCAGTAAGACGAAGATAGGAATAGGAAGAGACGCACAGGCCACGAAGGAGGCGGAGAAGAGGGCGGCAGAGAGTTTAGTTACTCGTCGCTGTAATCCTATTCAATTAAGGACCCGCGAAGGCAGTTTCCGTCGTGCGTCTATCGCGATCGCCTAATTGCCGGCGCGTCTTCCGTCGATCTCTTAATTAATGCGCGTCTTACGGCGATCCCGGGGCGGTATGCGGCCCTCGACAAAGAGCAGATCGGCCGATCGATCTATCGATCCGCGCCGCGGCGCACCGCGAGCCCTTCGTTAACGGGGATAATTAAGCGGCACACCGAATGTGCACGCACGTGCGTTTCGATACCGAACAATGCGAGATTCCGCGACCGGATTCAACGACCGCTGCGGGACGAGATCCGCCCCGGTAAAGCGAAAAGGTACATAGAGGGAGATGGAATGAAAGACAAAGAGAGATGAAGCGAGTGAGTGAAAGGGGTGGGGGAAAGAGAGAAAGAGGGTGAGAGACTAAGAGTAAGAGTGAGTGAGTGAGAGGGGGAGGGAGACTAACAGTAAGGGTAAGTGTGTGGAGTGAGAGGGGAGAGGGTTGAGAGGAAGAATAAGAGTGAGCGAGTGTGAGAAAGAAACTGAGGGGAAGTGAAAGAGTGATAGAGATAGTGTCTGAGTGTGAGGAAGAGAAAGAGAATGAGAAGATGAAGGGGGTAAGGAGGAAGATATGAAGCAGTGGCTGATACGGAGCACAAAGGCACTTGGGGATGGGCTTCGTATTTCCGGAAATGGAAACAGGTAGGGTGCAGTAACTCCCACCCCGTTTGCAGTCCACTCGCGAAAGGATTGAGAAATTTGTTGCGGAAAAGAAGAGACGGAAGCTGGTGAACATACGATGGTCCATGGGATGTTTTGTGTCTGTGCGTTTTAAATCGTTGCGAATTATAGCGACAAGAACGTGGAATGGGGGAAATTTCCTGTGGAGGTCTGCGCGGGGAATTGTCGTTTAGGGGATGGTTTATTTTACGCAGAACATTAATTCGAACGAAAGGAGTAAGTGTGCGGGATGGTTTAGATGAAATTTGTTTAGAACTGTTAATCGTTGGTTTTATCCGGTATTTCATGAATAACGCAGATACCTCTTTTTCATTTAGAGAGGAACGAGATGAAAGTAACTCAGTCTTCCTCTATTTTGTACCCTATTTCCGTAGCTGCGCTTTTTAATTGTTTTTATAATAGGTACACCTTCACGTTTATTTCTCAATTTCTAGCGTTCCTCGGTTACATAGTATTTTTATTTTAGACACAGTTCACGTTCGAAAAATTGTTATTTGTTTCTATTCAGATGTGAGTTACATTTGGAATTTTCCCAAATAATTTTCGCGAGATGTGAATAGTGTCGAAAGATTGATACGCCTATCAATTACAGAGGGGGGAGAATGTTTTATTTGCACGATGGGAAATTAAACGGGATGAGATATTCTTTCGGTGGCTCTCTATTGTTCCTCTTATTACCATAAACTTATATATATATATAGAATCAAAGGTTGGAAGTTACTTGAGAATCCCGCGAAGTCTCGGCTCTTCCCCGCGACGGAAAAGTGTTTGTTTTCGCGGTCCCGTTCGTGCTCGAACTTTTTCCACCGACCGCAGCGGAGAAATACGGGAAGGGAAGAGAAACGGCGTCGAGGACGAAGTTGAAAGTCGGACCCCTTATGAATTTTATGGAAATAAAGATTCTATTCTTAACGAGGTCCGTTGGAAGCGGAGCGCGCGCGGCTGAATATTTCATCTTTCCGCGTGACTGTGGAAAAGTTCGCGAGAGAACGATGGAATGTGCGGCCCCGAGATTGAAGCGAGGAGCGCACACGGAACGCCGGAAGTGCTTCCTCGCATATAAGGCGAAGAAAACGCGAGGCTGAACCGTAAACTTCAACCCCTTTACGGACTAAATCGCGTTTGACATTTTGTTCGCGCCAATTCTTTCTCGGTTGGTTATCTTTGGTAACATTTTGTATGAAGTAGTGTAGGACTCGAAGAATCGTATCATTTTTAGAGAAAACATTTGAAAATTGAAAAATTTTAAACTTACCTTTCTTCTTCTAAATTAGAAATACTTATATTCTTTGTAGCGAAGTTATTGCATTTCTAGAGAGAGCATGTAAAAATTAAACCTCTTTAAACATACCTTTCTCTTTCTCTAAATCAGAAATACGTATATCCTTTGTAGCAAAGCTATTGCATTTTTAGAGGGAACATTTAGAAATTAAAAACATTTAAACATACCTTCTTTTTCTCTAAATCAGAAATACGTATATCCTTTGTAGCAAAGCTATTGCATTTTTAGAGGGAACATTTAGAAATTAAAAACATTTAAACATACCTTCCCTTTTCTAAATTAGAAACACGTATGTCCTTTGCAGCAAAGCTATCGAATTTCCGCGTTCCTTTTTAAATCTCTATTATTCGACACCTTAACATAAATCCACGCTTAATCGTCCCGTAGAAGAATTTCAAGATCCACGTTTACACGCTTTCTCTCGCTTGTATCGAATCAAGCGTTCGCCCTATGTCTACCAAAAATCAGTCACAACGTCAAACTCGGTGTCGGTGAATAATTCAACGGCATTAGATCGGGAATCGTCGGGAGTAGCGGGCGCACGCGTCGTGGATTAATTCGCGGGGCCCATCAAACGAGCAACGATGCGCGGGATTACGATTAATAATCAGGACGGGGGCGGATTCGCGCCGTGTATCGCGATTAATAATCGTTACCGCGGGAAAAGAAGAAGCGGGGGGGGGGGGGTGTAGATTTATCGCAAGGCAACGGGCCGATCAATCCGATTGCTCTTCAATTAGATCGTTCCATCGAAAACTGATAAGCGTTCCGCGCGTCGCCGCCGTCGACGACGACGATGATGATGATCATAATAACCGAGCGGTTATATAATGGCCGTCGTATTATCGGCGTCGCAAAAACGGGAGACGATCAGCGTCGCGCTATTAGCAGCCCCCGCCCCCCCCCCTCCCGATAACGGGACTAATTCCAATGGTAACAGTAATAATCCAATGAAATTGATTATCGAATACCGATGTCCGTTGCGAGGACGTAAGCGTGCGCGAGCGAGCGAGCGAGCGTTGTTGCTATTAATGCAAGGCTTTCGGGAACCGCGCGTAGAGAGGATACAGGTATTAGCCAGCGGGTATTATAGAGTTGCCGGTTAAAATGATTATAGAAAATTGATGATTAATTTGCGGCCGGCGGTTCGTTTCGATATTAGGATTTCGGGAGATGTCGGTGCGGTCGGGGCTTAATCGATTGCATTGGAATAGGATGTTTTTGGTTTAGTTTATATAATCGATAGGAGAATTGTATAGGTTTATTTAAGATTAAAGGAAATAAGGTTTATGTTGGAAATTGAATACAGAAATGTTATGAAACAGAATATTAAACGAAAACTAGCTTTCTCTTTAGGTACTTTCTGAAGGGATTCTTCCAAGAACTGGCGATTTAGAAAGTGCGAAAAGGTTAAGATGCAGAATTAAGGGGCTAAAGGACTCGGATGGGGTCGTAGGAATGTCCACCACTGCGTTTTGCTAGTTTCTTGACAAAACTCGTGAGATTCGATAAATGAAATATCATGGTATTAAAGTATTTTAAATAGGAGTGTATTTTATTTAGTAATATTAAAACCCCATTTCCAATAGGTTAAATGTTGAAATTGACAGATCTTGTGAACCGATAAGACGGTAGAAATAGCGTACAAAGAAGTTTCGCGGTAATTTCCCTATAAACTGAGAAAGATCGGCGCAATATGAAAGCGACCGCTTCCATCGCCGCTGAACGGCAAAGAAAAACAATTTACCCGCTTTAATTACGTTCCATTTATACACTGTCGCTCAAAAGTATGCAGAACCCGTTGCTGTAAGAATAAAACAGTCTCCTTCGTGCATAGGAAACCGTTTTGTTCGAGATATTACGCTTACAATCACAGACGGAGGTTGAAATTTCATTCCGTATGATTTGAAATTGAAAATCTAATTGTGCCGCGACAAGCTCACAAAATGTAATTTTGCATAAATAAGAAAGAAATCTAGAACATGGTGAGAAAGTTCAAAGTGATGAATACTGTGCAACGTTTCTCCTATAGAAATATTTTTTCTTTAATTAAACTATAAATCCCTATACGAAGTTATTAGCGACGTACACATTGCTGTGCATGCCAACATTACGCTATTACATATTTACATTTATATATAAGGAAATTTCTTGCTTTTTATTTAGTAGAGCGAAAGAAATTATTAATATAATAAAATAGTTAATATTTAAAATAGTTTAATAGTAACAACCTAATAGTATAACCGACTTTTCAGCTTAGAAACTTCGATGTTCTTACTTCTTTCACAATCGCACTGTTTCTCAGAATCATAACCACTCAATCGCATTCCTACATTTATACAAAATACAAAGGACTTAGTGCTAACCTTACGACTAAATACGGTTATAGGTATAATCGGTGTTTTGCTAGAAATTTTTATATCTCTAACAGTAGTGTAGTGGCTGATTTACTCAAAATTTCACACATCGAAAAGGCACGGAAAAATTCTTTTTCCTATCATTTCTGAATCAGTTCGTTTCTACCGTTGTCATGTAGCAGACATTGCCAAACCACATGGTTCAAAATCTTCTGTCGAAGAACCACACTGATACACGATACAATTTTTCTATTCAGTTTCAAGTTAAAGTTTGATCTGGACACGATACTGAAAAATCTCAACAAGTATGAAATACGCCAGAATATGCCTAATCATCGATTCTATTCAGCGAGCAGCCGGCCATGGGGAGGGATCATTAAAGGAGATTACAGAACGTCGTTTTATATTAAAACGAAGCAAAGTAGAATCGAAGAGCGAGGAACGAGGGATTGAATGCAGCGTCGTCGCTGCCCAATCCCCGGATTTTCGCTACCGTACAATGTCCTCTTTGGTTTCCGTCGCGCATCGATTTTCGTGCACCCTCTTGTCGCGAGTTTCTGGGTCTTCCCCGTTTCCCTTTCAGCCGGTGGCTTCATTGTTCCTCGGAGTAACTTCTTTCATTCATTCTTCATCGCCTGGTCACCGCCTCGATCGATCGCAATTCCATCAGCGTCGACGTCACGTAATTGAACGCTAAAAACTGTAGTAAAGTCTCTGGCAGCATCCGGTTTAAACAGGGAAACGTAAGTGTTCGGGCAATGAAATTCTCGAATAATGAAGGCTATATTTGAGACTCGGTCAAATAGAGTTCAAGTGAATCGACGGTTCGTTTAAATATCGAATACAGGAGACAGCTTGGATTTATGTAGATTGCTGATACGAGCACTTTTCATAAACTTAAACTTTTGCACTCGACAGGTGATTGTTAATCACTTAATGATACTAACTTCAGCAATTTTCAAATTCGAATTATTTACTAAGATTCGCCTATATTAAATGTCATTTAGTTTAGTTCAGTGATATACTAAAATTTATAAATAAGACTGTTTAACCTTTGAGTCTGACTAATAAACAAACTAATTAAAGTCTGAAAATTTGCGAAACTATCAGTTGGTGACTAACAGTCACCTCTCGATCGCAAAGGGTTAACCCCTTGACATACAATGACGAGTTAGGTTCGTCATTCATTTCATGTGCCACTGTAAACTTTGACGAGTCTGACTTGTCAAGAGCTGTTTTCAAATTAGATTACTTAGTTGCTTCACTCGTGATTCTGTTTTGTTTAAAATATTCAAGATGCTCCCGCCTCTTTCCTTTCAAAAAGAATTTCAAAATGAAATCTTCTGTTTCCAAGCTTACACATAACTGTTCAGTTGAGCCAAATTGAATAGTATTTTTCGGACGCATCAAATACCATTTTATTTGTAATGAGTGGTAATTTCTGTTTTATTTGCGACAGTAATAGAATTATTAAAACGAAGGTTAAATATGTCATTTAACTTGAAAGTTTAAATATTTTTATGGAATAAAATAGTATTCCTGCGTGACTCGCGGTTTATCTTTTCCTCTTCAAGTTCCAATTTCTTATATTTTATTCACCTTTGCACGCTCCATCTAGTAAAAGACAAAGGAAAACGAACAGCCGGCGTACGAAGTCGAGCGTGGAATAAATCAGAATACATTTAAATCAATTACCAGCCTTTGTTCACACGTCTCGTCATGGACTGATTCCGCGCTCGTATACTTCAACAACATCATTAAAAGAAAGGGATTATAAAAAAAAAAGGACTTGGAAACAACGCGAACTAAAGTCACAGCATTCGGTCGATATCTTTTAAAAGGTTGGTTCACAGACTGTCGCCATGCAGTTTTCTGAAAATCACAATTTCCGGTGTGCAATTAAGTTTGCTAAAGCATCTTTTCTATGTTGGATAGAAACTGAAACATTATCAACTTTGAAAGGATATAAATTTGAGGTATGTATGAAGTGTCTTTTCACATGGTATTTGACACATGCAATCATCGATTGTTAAGTTTCTCGATGGTACTTATTGGAGATAAAGAAGTAAAATCGAAAACTGTACAAAAAGAATACCTAATATTAGGGAAACAGATTTTAGCGATCACAATAAAAATCATTAGTAAATCTTCAAATTTGTAGGCATCATGGTAAGTTTACCACGTTTCTATGAAAAATTACGAATTGGGTCATTAGACCCCTTTGATAGGTATAGCGTTAAAATAATTGTCAATGCCTTTACAACATCGAAAAAAAAATCGGTGTTTAGTGTCAGGTTCTCCCAAGAGTTGTTTTTGCGTTTTTCTTAGACATTAAGCTCGCAGAAAATAAATCATTCCAAAATACAATTAATCCAAAATTAATCGGTCGAACGTTAAAAACAGCAGATTCGAAAAGAATTTCCGGAACAGTGAGTTGCCGTCCGTTTCAGAGGTCACACGTTATATTTCAACGAACCCAATAATAATTTTCTGAACCATTACATAATGTAATTCGCTGCGCGCCATTTTCTCCAGCAATTACATAAAAGTATCCCCGGCGGACGGACTAATAAATGAAAATACCTTTCTTCGGGAGAATTGCAGTTGTCGCGACAGCGAAGGCATTCGATTAATTTCATTAGAGCGAAATACCATCGCACTGCGGCGGGCAACAGTTAACCCGTCGACACGATATCATCACTGTCAATGCGGAACCGCTGAATAGTAAGCGAGCATACTCTCGAAAGGCCGAGGCTACGTGCCGTGGGAAAGTCCATGGAAGCCCTGCATACTATGCCTTCAGAACTAGCATGCGCCGCGAGCTCTGGGATGCTGCCCGGAAGAAAAACGGTATCGATGTGTAAGTACTTGCTAGTACTTGCTAGGGACCACTGAGATCTCTCTTGCTTGCTTTTCAAATAGTGTCGTTGGCAATCTTTTTTCTATGTGTGTTATATATGTATTATTGTATATGGGAATGATATGATATTTATGAGGCTTTGTATTTCTGTAACGACGTTCGTCAGCTTTGGGGGGGGGGGGGGGGATACAGTGGATCTCGTTTTATGTAAAGCTTTCGGGGAACAAGTCAAATTAACGCTAGAATTTGGAAGATTAATGCGTATACATATTTATTTGCAACGAAGGGATGAAATTCAGAATTATTCGAGGAGAATGTTGGATATATAAGAAACTAATCTTCGTTCATTCTTTCTACAGAAAATCACGGTAAATTCTCGAAAATTATAGTAAATTCTCACCGTTCTACAAATTACTCGATACTCATAAATAATTTATATGTATATAAATATCTAAGCTTACAAATATATACATTTATTAATATGTACATATGGAAATTTATAAATATAGAACATCTTATAAATAAATCATAATTTAATAATGAATTCCAAATTTTTAATTCATATGTATATAAATATTTATAAATCTAAATGTAAGAATTTATAAGTATTCTACTCGTTTTTGAGGAAACTTACGTATAAGTATACATAAAACCGCGTTTCCTATTTCTCGAAGTTACGCTAACCGAACCACCATCCACCTCCGTTTCTCCGTAACTCGGTTTTCCGAAATTCGTAATCCACGAGCGAAATTCCCGGTTTCAGCGTTCCCGCGCGACATTCCACGGATCCCCGAAACTTTGCTCGGCTCGCCCCGTTACCAAACTCCAGCGTCTTAAAAATGTCGTCCAATCACGTCCACGAGTCTGCTCAACTCATCTTCTCTCGTCATACCGTGAACGTTAATCGGATCGCGGGGCAGGGGCGAGTTTCAATTTGCCCGGTGCCCCGGTGAGAGAAACGACCCTTTAAGAGGGATCAGCGTACGCTGAAGGGCTGATTATTGCGCGTTCCTAGGACACGCGCGTAAGCACATGCACACAGGACACGGGAGCGTGCGCGCACGATGCTCCCGGCCCCCTTAATAGCTTAAGCTACCGAGATTCCCAGTTAATTAATTGGCATTAACGTGGCGACGCGCGTGCGGAAAGGGGAAGCGGTCGCCGGTGGCCGGGTTTATCCCGAATTTCGGGAGGAAGCCCGATCGGCCACGCGGAAAAAACCGACACGAATTTGCATGTTAACGAGCCGAGCCGCTGGAGGGTGGGCACGAGGAGGATGAATTCGCGATCGAACCGTCGCGTATAATCATCCCACGGAGGAGGGAGGGCGCAGCCAAGCAGGTTAAATATGAAATTATGGATACCGGCTCGCGAAAGAGACGGCTCTCTCTCTCTCTCTTTCCCTTCTCCCCTCTCCCTCTTTCTCACTCTCTCACCCCTGTTTCTCTCTATTTTCTCTCTCCCTCCCTTCCTCTCTCTCTGTATATATATATATCTGTTCACGGTGTGCGGGATAGAATTAATTGAATCGGCGATTTTGGAATTCATGAAAGAACAGGAAATCAATTTATTCGGCCGGCTGCGCGGCGACTGGCTGCTCGTACACACGCTGGTAATCGGTCCGATGAAACTGCCGGCCTCTCTTGCTCTCTTTCTCCCGCTCCGGCTGTACGCCGTGTGAAAATGAGGTGTTTCGTTGGGCTCTCTCGTGTATCGGTTTTTCCCGTTACCTGTACCAAGTCGCCGTTAATAGATCGGTTGTGCTCTCTACCGCGCGGATCCCGTTGGCGAATTTTTATTGTACGGTAGACGTTTAAAGGAGGATTAATTTCGTGTGATTTTTATGTTTTGTAGATTCTGCGATGAGGTGGCTGGCTTTTTTGCACTTGCTTGAAATGTGTACGTGTATAAAAGAAAATTATAAGTAGCCTATTAGAATTTTACGTAGCGTGGCTTTCATTTTTAGAGGTAGATCCAGTAGATAGTATAGAAAGTGTGTACATAAGAAAGATAACGAGCAACGAGGAATTTTTACGCTCTTCGTGTAAACTTGCCATTATTATGGATCAATTCTTTGATGAAAATAGTGAACCTTTTACCTTGAAACACTTAGATAGCCGACGAACAATTTCGAAATAAATATCGCAGCGGAACTTACGAACTTTCTCCGCTATAACTCGCGACGATTCCGAAATTCCCAGCCATCTTTCGCAGGAAATGGTGCACGCCCCCCCCCTAAAAACGATTTCCTTTTCTTACACAGAAACGCCATCAAATCTCCCTCTTACACGCATCGGGAAAGAAGTTATTCCTTCCTTCGCCCGCCGCTTTTATTTACGAAAAAAAAAAAAAAAATTCGCTCGAAATAACGTCCCGACCTCAAAGCGAGATCGAGTTCGCGGAACCGTTTTCCGGCAGAGAAACCGCTGCTCCGACAAAGCCCCGGTTCTCTCGCCCCTTTTATCGACCCGGAAAATGTATAATGCTTATTCGGTTTCGCCGTGGAGATCCTCTTTCGATTGCTTCGACCTATAATCTGTAATCCGGTGGGCGTCAGGAATTTCTTCTCCTTCGCCCCCTTTGTCCCCCCCCCCCCCCGTGAAGTCTGCTTCTATCTCGTGGTATCTACACTGCACGGAGACGAGAAGATGGCTAACGGGACGACACGGGGGCGAGAAGAGCGCGTTTTAATCTTTTACACTCGTGAGGTGACACTTAGCCGTCTGACGATACTGACTTCAAAGATTTTTAAATGCAAAATACTTACTAGCATTTGCTTGTATTAAACGTCATTTAGTTTAATTATGTAATTTACTAAAATTGCACGCATGACTATTTAAGCTCTGAGTTTAACTAACAAGCGAACTAACTGAAGTTCGAAAATTTGCAGAACTGTCGTTTGGCGACTAACAGTCGCCTCTCGAGTGCAAAGGGTTAAAATTCTATTAACCCCTTGACATACGAATTAAATGGAACTTGATGCGACCGAAAAATACCATTTAATTTCGCTCAACTGAACGGTTACGTGAAGGCTGAGAAAGAGTATATTTTATTTTGAAATTTGGATTTTTCATTCAGATTGATGTTAATAAAGAACATCTAAATAATATTAAAAAATAATAATTGACGCACGAGTGAAGCAACTATGTAATCTAATTGTATACTGCACGGCGTCCGCCGAAAAAAGCGCTTGACGAGTCTGACTCGTCAAAGTTTACAGTGGCCCTTAAAATGAATCACGAATCAGACTCGTCATTGTATGTCAAGGGCTTAAAATTGATGATGAGTATAAAGTACCGGTTAACCAACTGCCGATGAATAAAATACAGGTAACTGGCCGTATAAATGTAATAGTTAGAGTGGTAGAGAAAAATTTAAGACGGAAGAGTAAAGAAAAATAAATAAATTTATGAAAAATGGCACGATAAACAAAATTCGTATTCTATGTTACTCGATAAATAGTGTTCTACCGTGGTAACAATAAAAATGAATTATAAATAATATTTGCAAACCATAAAATTATGTTTTACATGGTCCTCTCGTCTTAAACTTTTGTCCGCTTGAAAACTGTATGTTTGAAATCGAGTTGCGGGGGACTAAAGATTGTTAAGAGCGGGAGGACATGATTAGATTCAAAAATTAATAAAACTACTATACACGCTAAATCTGTTTGCACAATTATCCTAAGATATTTTGATAAATTTTTTTCTTCTCCGTCGCTTTTCACAGGCAGGCACTGGGAATTCTTCAATTTGTTTAACCATGTTAGAGCGAAATTGTGTTGCAGAAATATGAAATGTAAATATCAAATATCGATATCAAAAACAATTTCATAAAAACCGAGTACATGTATTTTACAGAAATTTCCATTCCCTGTTAATTGATTGCTAGAATGCTATTGCTCTTCAATTAAAATTTTACGAATCGGTTGTATAGAAAATACATATGTATTACAACGTAGCCAAAAAACAACCGCAAATATTTTAAAAATTGGTTATAAATTACAATTAAACGGAAATGTAAATCCCCCGCAAAAAAAAACAATGAGAACTTTTGCATATACAGTAGCGGACAAATGTTTAAGACCAAAGGGTAAGAGAAAACAAATAAATTAATTACTAAGAAATAGCACGATAAATAAAATTCGTATTCTATGCTAATCAATAAACAGTGTAATAAATAAATAATATTTGTGAGCCATAAAACTATGTTTTACATTGTCCTGTTGTTTTAAACTTTTGTCCGCAACCGTACCTAATACGAAACCGAACCATGCCCCGTATAATTCGATTCATGTATGTCACTCTCTCTCTCTCTCTCTCTGTTAATAATAAAAATACGCATACAATATCGTTTGTTCCTATAATACTCGTGTTCGTAGAGGTGCGATTATAGGAGCTATAACCGATAAAAACCGCGTTCCTTTTAACGGCCATCTTCTCATCTCTTGCGCCGGTACCCTGGCGTGCTCGCCCTATCGTTTCATCTATCTATTTGTCTATTTATCTTTTCCTCGTGCGCCGCTCCCGAACGCTATTGTTAGCTTCTTAACGTAACGAGCGTAATGCAGCTTTTAGCTCACGGATATCCCCAGAGGGGGGGGACCGGCTTAACCCCGGACAAATGAGTTTTACTTATCTACGCCGGCGATTCGTTCCTCTACCTTCCCTTTAATTGCGTTCTTTTCCTTTTTAATGTCCCTGCCCCCCCCCCTTCTGCCACCCCTTGTTATCGCGACGCGTGCTCTAACGACCGTTTACCCTTCGACGTGCGCACGCCGGATCGGGAATCGCGAAATTACACCGCCCGGCGAGATTTATGGGAGGATTCGCTTCCTAGGAAGTTGAGTCGGTGTTTAATTTTACGCATCTTGATGGTAAAGAGGCGTAATGCGAAACGGAAGATCGAGATACGAGATGATTTCCCCTTCTAATATTGGATTTAGCGGGTTGCCTGCAGAATTTTTGCCTGCTGATTTTTAACCCTTTCGTTGCTGCAGTCCAGTCCGTCGAAGCACCGTCACTGTACGGAAACTCGCGTCAGAAGTATGCAGAGTGCGCGTGATTTCTGTATACAGGGTGTTCGGACAGCCCTGGGCTTAAATTGAAAGAGTAACTCCCTGAAACATTCTAAGACGAAAATCAAGAGTAACGATTTTGCGTTTGAGGCTTTGTTTACGAGTTATAACTAGTTAAAGATATCGTTAAATCCGGACCGTTCGACGCTTGAGCATCACTATGGACTCAGCGACGTTACCGACCGAGTTGCCTCGGTTACCCGCTCTCAAGAGTCGAACGGTCCGGATTAAACGATATCTTTAACTAATTATAACTCGAAAACAAAGCCTCAAACGCAAAATCGTTACTCTTGATTTTCGTCTTAGAATGTCTCAGGGAGTTACTCTTTCAATTTAAGCCCAGGGCTGTCCGAACACCCTGTATACGTTTTTTTTAAGTCTTAAGTTAACAACTGTGATGAATGAAACAATCATTATTCTAATCCAACAACTGTATTTATATTTTAATATGAAAAGTCTTGTAAAATTATTAAAATACAAAATACATTTGGATGCCGCATATATGCGACACTCGAAGCGAAAGAGTTAAGCGAATCAGAAAGACTAATTACGTTCGACGCTAATTTGGAATATTGTTTGTTCATTGAAGTATACGCTACATTTTTTTTTAAATTTTCGTCACTTTTTAAGTAAACAGAATAAAAGTAAAAGTAAAATGTTATTCAATAAGGTTTACAGATTATCAATTTCCACGGATACAAAATCCTGCACAAATTCCACCTAATTAAGACTAACTCGCGCAGCCGATAATGCGCAAATCTTCCGTTACAGCAAAGAATTCGAGCAACGCGAAATGCTCCCTGCAATTTATCGTTTATTAACCAGTTTTTGCGAATCCCGTGAACATGTCCTTCGCGGCAACAAAAGAAATCGGAAGATACATCGAGCGAAAAGGTACACTACCGTGCACAAGTATTTGGCGAAACTGGATCGCAAGATTTAGCGTAAATTACCTAAGATATCGAAACGCATTACATTCTAGAAATTTTTCATTATTACCACCGTTAATGCAATGGTGTGAATAAATTAATGCAGTGTAAATCATCTAAAAATAGTCACACAGTGTAACTCATTTGTTGTAGGTAATATTTCAATGGTATATGTATCGTATAATAGATATAACAATCCCTGTAAAACTTGGCGTGGCATTCAACGTGTTGAAAAAAAGACTGAATTTTTAAGGTTTTTCGGTTAATTTTTGCTTCGTAATATTTCTGTATTAAAATCCTAACGTAGCGTGTTTCCGATCGAGCGGAAAGCGATCGGATGATACTTATGGACGGCAGTGTACCTGTGGCGGAAGGGCGAAAAAATTCGGTACAGCAAAAGGGAACCGCATTCCGCGCCGGGGATAGGAATCCAAACGTCATAAACGAGATTCCGCGTTGTTATTTCGTTAATGCGCAAT
>JAOPTO010000889.1:0-64028 GCA_033822845.1 Tetrapedia diversipes
CTCCTTGATATCTATACCATTTCCAGTGTGCCATTTACTTCTTGTGTGAAGCTCCTGCAAATATTCTGTCTGCCACCTCTTCCAAAAGTGTTGCTTAATTTTTTGTATATGGTGCCAGAGTGACAGCTTATTAATCGGTGTATCAACCAAATCATGTTCCGATAAACATGCTAACGAGTCACCGATTAGGAAGTGGCTGGGTGACAGGGCTAGAAAATCGTTGGGATCCGAGGATATAGGGGTCAAAGGGCGTGAATTAAGTACCGCTTCGATCTCAACGATTAACGTATAAAATTGTTCAAACGTAAATAATGTGTCACCAACGGTTTTATACAAGTGTCGCTTAAAGGACTTAACAACAGCCTCTCAGAGGCCACCAAAATGTGGAGATCGAGGAGGAGAAATATGCCAATCAATGTTTTCTGAAATTAGAAACTGCCGAAACCTATCGATGTGTTCACTAGAGTTTAAGAATGCTTGGAGTTGCATAATTTCATATTTGGCGCCCACGAAATTGGTACCATTATCAGAATATATATGGCGAGGGTTTCTTCTTCTCGAGAAAAACCGTGTCAAAGCTCCTAAACAAGTTTCTGTCGTTAGATCGGTAACTAGCTCTAAATGAGTTGCCTTTGTCGCAAAGCAGACAAAGACAGCGACGTAACGTTTCAATTTCTTGTGGTTTCTCAACTTCCCTTCCTTTATAAGAAAGGGTCCGCAATAATCAATCCCTACACTTTCAAATGGACGCATTTGAGTGACTCTATGTTTGTGTAAATTCCCCATCGTATAATTTGGCGTCTTGGGATTGTACCGACTACAACGAATGCACCTGTGAATGATTTGTTTAACTATGCCTTTACCTGCTAACGGCCAATATTTGTGTCGTACTGAATGTAAAGTAGCTTGTACACCTGAATGAAATTGGTCCTGGTGTACCTGTCTAATAATGAGTTCTGTGACGTAATGCTTGTGAGGTAGGATTATGGGGTGTTTCCGGTCATACCTGAGCGGCGCGTGTCTCAGCCTACTACCAACCCTAATAAGACCCGTATTATCAATAAATGGGTTTAAATTCCTCACTTTACTTCCTTTGCTTATACCTTTGCCCTTCTCCAGCCTATTAAATTCTTCCGGAAAGCTTTCTAATTGAACTAATTTTAAAATACCACGGTGTGCGCCTTGAATTTCTATAGTTCCTAACGGACTTGAAGTTTTATTGTTCTTATATCTAATATTAGTGAAAAAACGAAAAATATAAGCTACAATTCTAGTTAAATAGCTAATCGATGAGTAATTTTTTAATAAATCTAAATCTAACCTTGACACTAAAACTACCGGTTGTCCTTTCTCCGGAATTTCTATTATATCTATATTATGTATTGGCCAATATACCTCATCTAATGCTAACCAATGTGGTCTAAATCTCCATAGATTATTTTCCACGAGCTGTCCAGGCAGTTGCCCTCGAGAAACAAAATCTGCAGGGTTATCTGCAGTAGCAACATGAAACCAGCTGTCAGGGTGTGTCCCTGATTGAATTTCACTCAATCTATTTGCTACAAATGTGTTTAGTAAATGAGGAGAGGTCTTTATCCAATGAATCGTTATGGTTGAGTCAGACCAAAATCTAATTTGTTTGAAGATGACTCGGTACAATAATCCCTTAACCTCCTTATATAATTGTGTAAGAAATCTGGCAGCCCAAAGCTCTAAACGCGGTAAAGAAATTGCCTTCAAAGGAGAAACCCTTGATTTGGCACATAACAAGTGCACTGCATGCTGCCCAAGTCTATTGGTCGATCGAATGTATATACACGCACCATATGCCCTTTCACTAGTGTCGCTAAAACCGTGTAATTCAAAATCTATCGCTTTACAAATGGCGATTCGGCGTGGCACAGTAAAGTTATCTAAAAGATGCAATTCATCCCTTATCTCTAGCAACGCTTGTTTAACTGGTTGGGGGACAAGCTCATCCCAATCAGTTGCCAATTTCCATAAATGTTGCATAATTATTTTCGCTTTAATAATGACCGGCCCTAACAAACCAAGAGGGTCGAATAACTGCGCGATTTGCGACAAAAGCGCTCCTTTCGTCAGACTGCCATGTTCTGACGACAACTGTCTAAAAATGTAACTAATTTTATCATCGGTGGTATTCCAATAAATACCTACTGTCTTCCTAGTTTCTATTGGATCTAGACACAATATTGTTCGCTGAGTATTTGTAATCCTACACGGCTTGTTATAACGTTTACGTAGTAAATCCCAAGCCACCAAATAATTGCCCTCTGTCGCGCTCAAAGATTCGATTATTGCGGACGCTTCTCCGCGCAATGCATTCTTTAATAAGTGCAATTTTTGAACTCCGATTAGTTCCTCGTTTTCATGCACCAGAGATTTAAAAGTATCGTGGAAACTGTGCCAATCTATAGGGTTGCCGTCAAATGGTTTAATTTCGATATTGCTTAAAGGTGAACTAGTTGGCTTTACTATACTAGGTGAATCGACTAATTTGTTGCTTGATACGCTACTATCAATGCCGTGCAAAACCTTTAAACGGTTACTAATTTTCTCCGCGGCACTATAATATTGTTCTTCAAACGATTCCCATTCCGCTGAATGGTCACTATCCTCGTCTCTAACCTCTATCGCTGGTTGTACCTTTAAGAACGTATTGTAAGCTTGTTCTATTTTGCCCTGTCTTATCTCTAATGCTACAATCGAAGTGTCGGCATTTTTCTCTAAAAACGTTAGGATTCGCGTTAATTGAGCCTTAGCATTAGCTCGCTGCCGTTTCAACACTTTAATATCGCTCGATTCCGACGAAGAAGTCATGTCGATTGAGATCGAAGCAACTATGTGGGAAATGGATGAAAGGAAGGTGAATCGTTAGCACTTACCGACACGAAATTGGCGATAATTCTGAATCTGGATGCTGTTGATTCACTCCTTCTGGAAGAATGCTGATATCCTCAGCTTCCCTGCTCTGACGGTCGATCACCGTTACAACGTGAGTCCAAGTGATTTCTTCTATCTCGCTTGGCTGCTATTTTTGATTTGGAGCGTCGTAGGCTCGTTGGATGCTGTATGGTTGGACCCTGGACCAACTTCCAAGTCAGCTCCTACTAGTGACTCTCGTCCTAAAGGCTCCCGAAATGGAGCTCGATGAAACGTAGTGTATGTGATACCACCAATTGGCACCACACCGAGAATGATAAGTTCGGTATTCACAACGCGAACTGCTACTAAATCGAATATTCCGAAGTCACGACGGAACAACTATCCGTACTAACGAATTCTAAACCGGACCTATATCCGGCTCGAAGGACCAAATTTGTAATGTGCGCGTTGCAGCGTCGGCAGTGTTAGCGACGATTAAACAACGCGTATAACTAGAGTGCTAGAGTGGACTGTATCTAAATGAATGATTGCGACTTCGGACGTACTAGGCTTTATTTTTGGTGTAAACCGTTTCAAAGTTGTGACGAGAGTGTCTCTTCGAAGACACTTCATATTTTACAAAAACTCGGAGTGGGCGTACAATATTTGGCTATAGGTGAGGGAAAACGATCTACTAATGTCTTATTGGCTAGTTATGTTCGAGTGGAAGTGGTAAGATCTGTGACGTTGAAGGGTTTTCCCAAAAGACCATAGCGAGTAATAAGCCTAAGGAGTACCTTGACATGAATGGAAACTGCAAACAAAGACTCTAACGGCTAAAGTTAAAGGTTCTGACACCAAATGTGACTGACCATAAACCAAGGAAAAAACGGGCTATAATGTAATGACTCCTTGGGTCCTATTTCTGCTACGACTAGCGAACTATGGGTTGTAAAAACGGTAAAGGTTTTCTATAGAAACTAAAAAATATGTTAAGCTATGGCAATATTAGAAATTAGACTTATCCTCTTATTTTATGTGCTTTTTAAGACCTAACACTAAAATTAATGATTTAAATAACGCATGAACCAATAAATGTAAAAAAGCTAAATCTACAAACCCTATTCTTAAAATTCTTATTATAAATCCTAATTGTCTCAATCTAGATAAAGATACAATTTTTTTTTTAAATCATTCAAAATTAGCAATTAATCCAGCTATAAATATAGTAAAACTAGGAATTAATAAACTATTTAAATTAATTTTATCATATATAAATCATTGTTAAAAGGAATGTTAGAATTTGCGTGAGTGGATAAGATATAAATACACTTTAATTTATATGGTATAAATAGGAATAGAACATTTATTTCAGATACGTGGCTACGCCCGTTACATGAACAACGCAAGACAGAGCTCCGGCAGTCAACAGTTCTTTTCAAAATCGATTTGGCCCATTCGTCTCGCAGCTTGCCCCCTAACCACGTGACCCAATACAATACAGTGTGCATTGATACACGTGTATTCTCAACAATCATAATAACGAATTTCTCTTACGAATCATAATAACTAATGTAGACGAATGCATCAAAGAAGACACAGGTGTGGGAGCTATTATAGCAGCAGGTAATCAAGAACAAAAAGGTAATTGAGCTCTTTTAATAAAAGCTATAAACATAACTATTATTGATACTAAAAAATCTATATTATATAATAGTAAATTTCATCTTCCTATCATAGACATTAACCCAATTATTATTATTAATAAAGCATCCTCTAATCGGTTTAACCCCTTGCACTATTTGGAACCTCGGAAAAAATCAGGCCAAACGTGGCTGCCTCAATTGTCGCGGTGAAGGACGAGCGGTGGAACGCGCGTGCCGAAATTTGAGACCTATCTTATCCACGAGATGGAACTCTTGTGAAATTCAAATGAATTTGAATCAAAAACTTTTATATATACTTTAATTATCACATAAGATTAAAACAAATTCTGAATAAGTAGTAATAATATAATTAATTAATAACGAAATAGAAATATGTAAAAGCAAGTCCGCGGTAGTAGTATTTGAACTCAAATAAGTTTTTTGATTATCTCACTAATATTAAACCTAAAACTGAAAGACTCAGTATAAATGAACAATTAAATATCAACTTTGCCCGAAATTAAGACCACGAGTCAGACTCGTGATATTCATGTTCGGCCTGAAATGTCGAGTACGAGTCAAGCTCGTGATATTCATGTTTGGTCTGGAACTGACCAACGAGTCCGACTGGTGACATCCATGTTTGGCCTAAAATTTTCATCACGAGTCAGACTCGTCAAAATAGTGCAAGGGGTTAATAAAATAGTTAATATCCCTGAATTAAAAGATATAAAATTTTGACAATAAATGATTAAACAGTATGAAATTAACCCTAATCCACCACAAACTAATAAAATTCTTAACATTCTTGGACTTAAAATTATGAAAATTATAGAAATCATAAATAATAAAATTAAATAAATAAAACGATTTAAGAAATTTTCACTAAGTCTTATAAATTCTTTTCTATAAATATAAACTACAGAAATAATAAATATAACTATTGAAATAAACATTAAAGATTTGTAATCAATTAAAATAAATAAATTTACATTTATACAATTAAAATTAAAAATTAATCATTTTATTAAATATATATTTTTATAAATTAAAAATTCAATTCTCTCTAAAAAAAATAATTACACTTAATAGAAATAAAAAAATTCAATAAAATCAAATTTTAATACTTTAAAATTAAAATTAATACCATTAACCTCACAAGTTAATATTCTATTTAAACTATTTAAATTAACAAATAAAATATATGTTAGATTTAAAAGTTTGAAAGGAATAAAAAAAGGTTGGATTAATGCCTGATGACGGTTCTGGGGTAAGTGCCGTGTGTTCATCACAGTCCTCTTTCCGGAAGGCTGCCTAGCCTTCCCCACTCCGTGGCCAGATCCTACAGGACAAAGGTCCTTTCCTTTTTGCGACGCAACGTCGGGTTGCTCGCAAACGTTTAGGTTTTCCCGCGACTAATATAAACAATACCACCCTTGGCGCCTGATGGCTGCACGTCTTCGAGACGTCCGCCGTCAAGGGGTGCCGTGGGGTTGCATTCATACTTTCCAACAAGTTCTCTCCCCAGGCACACCAGATACCCAGTCATAAATCGGTCACTCGCCTAAATTACGGTCTAGGCCCTTTTTCAACGACCACCCAAAATGCGGTGTCGCTAACATATAAATTAAAAATTAATAAATTTAAATGAACTCAATGTATAAGAATTATAAGATAATCAATATATTTACCATTAATAAAATTTAAATTCTCAAAATTCTTACATCCATTATTTAAAAATATAAATAATTAAAATAAATGATAGAGTATCGATCATAGCCGTCAATATCGATAGTTAGTAAGGTGTTTTTGTTTTATTTTGTTTTTCCTTTTCTCTACCAAAAAGATGTGACCGAACTTAGTCAGCAAAGAGCTCGCGACGCGTACGAACGTTAGAATGTAATTATATCTATTAAGATCATTTAAATATTAATAAACAGTAAAATATATATATTGTGTAGTGGTTTATTCCAGCAGCCTTTCCTTCACCCCATAAAACCTAACAATAAATAATAACGATAATAATCAAGAAATAAGACCTATATATATAAAGATTTCTTTGACTAAATTTAGAGATACAGGCGCCGATATATTAACTTATAAATTATATTGATTGGATAAAATAAAGCTGATGAAACTAATCCATACCCAATTATAATTAACATACAACCAATAAAAGCAATTTCTTTAAAAATCAATAAACTTAAAATTTTTAAACCTATTTGAAATACAGAAGACATAGCTACTAAAACCTTTAATATCAATTTGTAATAAGCATAATATTCTTAAAATAGGTATACCTAAAATCCTAATAATTATGAAATTATATTTTAATTCACCTAAGTCAAAAATTATTAATAATCGCAATAAATCATACCTTCCTAATTTTAATATCAAACATACTAAAATTATTGAAGCATAATAAGGAGCTTCCACATGATCCTTTAAACATCAACCATGAAATAAATGAATAGGAATTTTTACTACAAAAGGTATAATCATGAAAATTAATTAAAAATAAAAATTTTGAAATTATATGATTCCAATATACAAAAATCTAAAGATACAATAATTTCACCAATTACAAATAATATTAATAATAAAGGTAAAGAAAAAAAATGTTGTATAAAATAATAAATAAGATGTAGCTATTATTTGATCAAACCTAATTCCGTAAAAAACTAGAACTAAAAAAATTAATAAAACTCCAATTTCAAATTAAAAATAAAATAATAAAAACCACAGATAAAATCAATATTAAAAAATAACTTTATTTTTCTAAAGTTAAAAAAAGTAACCCACTAATTCAAAATAATAAAATTATTCAACTCATATTATAATAATTTAACCCATATTTTATGAATACTAATCATCAATCAATCCATCCACTAAAGAATAAAAAAATAGAACTTAATAAAAATAATAAATTACATACATAATAAATAAAAATATTTATATTCATATATAAAGAAAATTATTTAAAAAAATATTCGTATAAATAAATTCCGATACGAATAATAAGTATAATTCAAATAATTAAAACTGATACTAATACTAAAATATCTAGTTTCTCAAAATTTTATGATAATTAAAAAATATATATGTATATAAATTATATAATTAAAATTTAATTTATGAATTATTAATTTTTTTTTTAATAAATAAATTATTACAAAAACTTCTTTAAACATAATTATAATATATAATTTATATAAATATTTAATACACTAATTAAAATAAAAAAAAAATAAATTTCATGTGATGTAATATTATAATAATACATAAACACATGATTAATCTAAAGAAAACTAAGTAAAGAGTATAAATAAATATAATTTGATACAAAAATTGAAGGTATAAAAATAAAACTAATTTTGACTAAAATTTTAAACTGTATATATATATATATACTATACTACACAAAAAGATTTATTAATCCAATTTTTTGATGACCAATTCCAAATATTATGCTCACTATTAAAGATAGCCTAAAAAAATATAATCGTAAGCATTAAGAATTCAAATCCAATTAATATAATTAAAAAATGATTTTCTAAAGTTAATAGTTTAAAACATATTAAAAAAATAATAAACATTAAATTTAAAGCTCTAATAAATCACTAAATAATTAACTCAAAAAAATAATTTTGTAAATTATAATTACGATGAATACTTTTTAGTAAATTTTCTAAAAAAATAATTATATTATATCTATAATTCCCAAAATTATTGTTTTATTAAACTATTTTTTGAAATTTTATATCAACAATAAAAATTTTAATTTTTGTAAATTACTTATTACTTTATCACGATAATATTAATTTTGATTATATATTTTAAATTAAAAAAAATTAAAATACCATTTTTCCAATTAACAATATTAATTTTATTTATACTATATTACTGAATATATACAAATACATTTACTAAAAATTCATTCAATTGAATATTAATTATAATTTAAATTTTAAGAGGTTTAATAGTTTTATTCGCTTACTTTTGTAAAATTATAAATGATCCTGTACATTTAATTATTAATTTAAAATCCTTTGCTTATTTTATATTTATAAATTTAATAATTGCTATTTCCTTGTATAAAAATTATAAACTACACTATTTTATATTCAAGAAATTAAACTCTATATAGTTTACAAAACTTGTTTTATTTCTAAAAAAATCCTTACGATGTAAACGTTAATAAATATTTTGATTCTAAACATTAATTCACCTGAGCATACTTACGAACACATATGGTAAAACACGCACAGATACATACAATCACTCGTGAAACCTCCTTACCGTATTCAAACATGTCTAGCCACCTGACAACAGTCGGTATTAGCCAGAAGTTGCTCAAAAATCGAAGCTACTTGATTTTTTTTTGTGAGTTTAAAAAAGGTCCGTTCTTTATGTCTCTATAAACTGTATCCTCGAACACAATTTTTACAAATCCGTGAATTCGGTCAAACTTTGCAAACATTACGAACGTGTCCTGGAATTAAAAAAGTTATAGTGGCAGAAATGCATTAAATATACAGCTAAACCGGGATATCTTAAAATAGGGACTTTAAGATTTAATTTACAAAAAAAAATGATTATCCTACGATGATTTTTTACGGAGTTATCATTAATCAAAGTTAAACAATTTTTACCCAAAACTTTTCCATGTCATAATTCTTCTGAATACCGTATACCATACATTGAAGTATCTGATAAGGTACCTGCATTAATCGCAAATCAAGTAGAAAATTGGACATAGAAACGTATACGGAATATGTTGAAACTACATTTTCGCGAACACATTGTCTTGAAACAAATTCGGAACCCTTAAAAGCAATTGTTCTTCTCGTACGACATTTTACTGTCCTACATTTGGGGACTCGTGAGAATTCGTCTTCTTTCTTTAGAGGTTGAATCTGGGATAGCTGGTTTATTTTCTCTGTCTCTTACCCCCGTTTCCTGGCTCATATCCATTTCTCTTTCTCTCTCCACATACTGTTGAATTTACTATATATATATATATTGCTGCAGTTTATGCCTTTACAATTGAAATTGCTAATAACCTTTTATTAAATTCTTTAATGTAAATTATATCAAAAGTACATAATGTGATCAAAAAGCAACGATTGGATTCGTAGAACATTAAAAAGGAACTTAAAGAATGTAAAATCAAACATGGAAATCAGAATTGTAATATTATAAAGGATTATAAACAGCGTTACGTACTATAAAAATTCATTATATGCGGCTAAAACAGCTATCTACTTTTATAACAACAAGGTAATATAAAGAACATGAGAAAACTAAAATGTGGTGAAATATTAGGACTTGTATGCTGTTAGCATTTAACTTCCCGTCGGTAGTGTACGTACAAAGACGACTGAAAAACTAAAAATTTAGGTTAAAAGTGTTCCAGCAGCGCAACAGAAATATAACGGAAACAAGTTTTGTGAAAATCGAAAATTTTTGAAGATAATTGCGTTTCGTCTTTAAGCTAAAAGTTGCGCATAAATAAGTGAAACGAAAAATTTTGTTTAAAATTTAATTTTCAAGTTTGTTAAAAATGAAAATAGAATAAAACTTGAAAAACATCTTCCTTCTATTTATTGAGTAAGTTAAAGATAGATGTAAAATTTTCAGTAAATGCTTCAGTAATTCCTGTTTCTACTATCAATAAAATAAGTCATTGTACTTAATTTATGGTTAGTTAAATTTTTTTTTCCTTCTAATTGATTCTTGTTGTACATACATATAGAAATATATACCGTCTTAAAATCTATAACAGATTCCCATTAAAACTGATATTCAATAATATTATAATTGTGTAAAAAGATTATAGAGATTTAACTTATATTATATACATATATTAATATGTATACCAACGAAAGATTGTATTGAGAAAGAAATATATCAGGAGTTAATTGGAGAATGGTTGTATATATCAAGTCGAACTAGGCCAGACATAAAATCAAATTTCATTCTTGGTAAAAATTTGGTCATATCCGATTATATAAACGTATATTATAAATATATAACACATACAAGTAGAACGTGTATATGCATTATATAATGCATGGATCTTGGGTATTCAATAGTATAGTAATATAGAAAAATAAACAAACAAATGATGATTATATGAAAAACTATGCAAATGCATCGACAGTGTCAACCGCACATTTTAACTCTCGACATAGGATTCCACAAAAGGAACTTTTGGCCGGTTGTATGCGTGAAACTTCTTTAGTTCAACGAATAGAAAAGCATTAAATGTATCAATGTAGGTAAAATGTGCCATTATCGTATCAACTATCATGCTAAAACTAACTTTATTGAATCCTAAGCATCGAAACAGAATTCATTCATATATTTAGAAAAATTTATATGAAATTTAGGTATGGTTCTATACAAATCTACTTACAACATAAGTGATTAAAGAGATTCAATACAAGGATTGAAATACTTCAATCTTATTTAAGAAAACATCCCAGTATCATCAATAATAATGATTTGAAGAATATTATTACATTGAATCGAATCAGAATAAATTCAAAAACGTTATACATAGCACATATTAAAGATTCAGTTTTGTATATTATTTATTAGGGTGAAGTCATAGTCATAAAAATCAACTCTCGTTTGTCTTGCCTTTCATCTATAAATTCTTATAAAAAAAAAAGTGTGTTGTACCAAAGACATTAAAAGTGTTTCCTAAACACCACGCAATGACTATTACTAATTCTGAAGACATTACAAATAACTTTTCTGAAGGAATTTTTGAATGGAGAAAGAAAAATCATTTCCATGGCCTACAAACAACCTAGTTTCCGAAGACGGTTCCTGCTAAACTACTTTTGATCTCTTCACCGACGTGAATAGTAAACGGTCAGCCTTAGAATAGATCAAGGAAGGTGGATTTTTATAAAGAACCTCTTGAAGAGCGACAAACGGGCGTGCCAGGAATATACGATATTTATTTATAACCCCTGTCGCATGAATTTCACAACATGCAAACGAAAACACCCGAGTAAGCGAAACGTGTTTCTACCCAAACTACCGATCACTGGGTCGCTAAATAAGATCCCGTAAAACTGACGACGGAATCCATGGAACTTAATTCTTTTTCATCCATGGAATTCTTAATTATTATCAGAACTATACAAAAATTTCCATCGCTTCTGAATTAATGGTACTTTCATTGTAACTTAACTTTTCACACATTAGTTGCTTAACCACTTGACGTACAATGACGTCTGGGCGACATCATTCATTTCATGTGCCACTGTAAACTTTGACGTCTCCGAGACGCCAAGAACTATCTTCGGCGAACGCCTGGCAAAAGGATATAAAAATATATTTTTTTATATGTTTGATATAGCTGTTTATAATGTTCATATCTTATATTCCAAATTGCCTACTTCACAAAAGCAATCGATTGTGAATTTTCCATTGAAAATTACATTACATTACAGAGGATATGTTCTGTAATTTGTCCCTTCCGTACTATCCAACACGCGACAGACGGTCGCAAAGTGAATGCCCAATTTGGTTACAAGCAGAACATTGCGCACATTTTCCCGAATATATATCTGCGACAAATAAAAAGAAACATCCTGCAAACAGATGCCATGTTTGCGTAAAATATCCTATAAGAAGCAAAACGACTTGACAGTCTAAAACATACCTCGTTCCACTACATATTACTAACTGCTTTGAGATGCATGATACGTTACAAAATTATTAAATTATTATTTTATAGTATTACTTAATTATTGTACACTAACACTATATTTCAATCTTATTGAATGTTATATAGCAATGTAAATTGGAAAAGAAAACGTCCTGTTTCAGAGCTTGTACATGAGTGTTTAGTTGAGCCAAATTAAATGGGGTGTTCTTCGGACGCGTTGACGCGCATCTTATTCGTATGTCAAGCGGTTAATGAATTTCGAAATATGGTTGAAAGTAGAAAACAGTATCCCGATAATCATTAATTACATAACAAAGTTATCGATTTGCAGGCATGGAGAATTTTTGCAGATGTCAGTGTAATCCGTGCCAACGCCCATACTGCGCCTACGTACGTGCAATAATGTGAAGTTGCGAGAACAAATAGCATCTCATAGAAAAAGTATCGTATTGCAAAATGAGATATAAATGAACACGGAAGAATAACTCATATTTCTGGTTCTGTTACGACGATTAGATACCTAAACTGATTTCTAAACACAACTGCTTTTAAATACCGTTTCATGAAAATAAGTTTCTACGTACTGCCTTTATCATTTTGGTAAGTATTCATGGCTTTACTTCGCGCATCTTCTTTAATCTTCCCAAATAAACAAATTCTTGATGTACATGTTATTAAAAAATATACATATCTATTTGTAACAGGTTTAGAAATAAAACAAATTTGGCAAAGCCAACAAGTTTTTTGAATTGTTTCAGACAGAATAATACAAAAGGTAAACGAGTATATAAATAAAATATGCAATATCCATCTCAAAAAAATATCAGTGTAAAAGAAGTAAATAAAGGTTAAATAAAATATTGATTATTCAATACTTTTAGAGATAATAGTTTATCTCTAAATTATGTATAATATAGTATAATTTCTCTAAATAAATATTAATTCCTAAAAGTTAGCGAAGGAACTGAAATAACATTTATCCGAAAATTCATTTGAAATATATGTAGTTAAAACAGTAATACGTAAGTACATACTGTTTCAAGTACAAGCACATGCATGTAACTTACAAGGTGAAAGTGTTCTCTATTTACATTCCATTTGTTTAGCTATATTTAATAAAAATGTAATTTTTCGTAATAATCCACAATCCATAAACTACAGAAGCGTAAACAAACATAAAATTATTTGAATATAAAATTACTAGAAACCTATTCTAAAATCCACGATACTATTTTGAACTAGACATAATTATATAAATAAATTATTTCCAAATAATGTTTTATTTATAATACATAAAAGAATTTTTTTCAAACAAATGAAATAAGAGTAGGACGCGTACATTGCCTTTGAATTACACTTGTACAATGCTATAGGTGACCTACTAGTATATTAGCAAAAATTAGTATATTTCAAACGCAATTGAGATAACAGATTCAGAAATTATTTTAGGAAGCGTTTATATAAAAATAAAATACAACAGAGAATCATTTTATTTGACAGTGAAATAATGAAATAATTCAGAAAAAAATCATTTATTCGGACAAATAAACTAACACATAATCGTATTAAACTAACTTCTACCGGGACAGGATGACAGATTGCTCACTTATTTATTTTCAAAGTACTTTGTTAAAATAACTTGTTCGAATTTGTTTTGAAATCACCTTGTATTTAGATGAATTGTAACGCAAAACGAAAGCATGGCACGGACTTAGCAACAATCACCCAGCATTACATGCGTTTCTTAGCGGTGAATCACAACACTCTGTCCATCCTCGTGTAATCCTCTATTTCCCTGGCTGCGCTTATCCCGTGTATCCTACGCTAAATTTACGTACGTTTGCCACCATCACCTATTCGGATTGCAGCGAACGTAGATTGGCGCGCGTCGATTTCACGGCCAGGAAATGGCTGGCCGGCAGCCGTGAGAGCACTCATTGATGCTACTTCAGCGCTGATAGCCTTTCTTTCTCAGCGACTCGCGTGGGCGCGTGCAGTCCGTATTCTACGAACTCCCCGTGCAGGTGACCGATCATGGATCATTATGTACTGTATGTTGCTAGTAAATTTGCAATCGGGACGGCACAGGAGCAGCAGAAGTATTTTTACTTTTTTTTCACGCTGTGTTATATGTGTATGATCAAATTCGTCGAAATTATCTTTTCTACCAATGAAAATAATGAAAGTAACTATGCATGCTCTTTTTTATAATTGTGTAAGAAAAAGTGAGCCTTTAGAGACCACGATTAACTTTTTGTAAGCTACGCGTAGATCAATTACTAAAATAGTATGTCTGATTTAAGTGTGTACAGATCATTGTTTAAAGAAAGGAACGAAGAGATCCAGAGAAGAAAGGGAAAAAAGTTGAATATAATCATAAAAGGGTAGAGGTAGGCGGCAGTAAGGAAAAAATAAGTAACTTCTACGAGAAGCTGAAAATTCAACTAAAAATAGAGTATACACAGATATTGAGATCACAACATAATCAGAGTTAAACTCTCATACTGGCAGAACAAGAAAAATATAAAAGATGTTCAGTCCTTAGTTAATAAGAATGAAGACAATTATGACACTGTAAGCTAAGGGTATCAGGGAGATACCTACGATTATTCGAGATGTTTTCAAACATTCGGTAGTGACAGTATTGTAAGTTAAGGATACCAGCGAAACATCTAGGATCATTTGAGATATCTCTAAACATTCGGCCACGCGAGAAATCGCATAAACATTTGACCACACAAGATTTCTATAAACATTCAGCCACGCAAGATATCTACCAACATCCGATTACACGAGATATGTATATAAACATTTTTACCGCACGAGACAGATCCTTGTAAGCATCCGGACAAGGCCACACTCACCCGCAGGACCTTGATCGCAGTACTAGTTTGAATTAAAATTAATAATATCAAAAAAGGTGTTGTCAATTATTCAACCCAGCCATTAGAAGATACAAAAGTTGCGTTGGGTATCAGTACGCCCAAACAATTAGTATCCACAAGAAGATAAGAAGCTAGCGAAAGAACAAAGAATATACATAAATGAATACCTAACAGTAAAGCAAAGACAAACACAGTAAGAAGGTCGCATATCAAAGACACCATGTAAATACCAAAGCTAATTAATTTAGGTATAATTTAGTACTCAACATCACATATAACACTATAATATATTTAAGTTAAAAATTAGCTAGTATAACAACGCTAAATGTAAGACATGTAACACCACGTGTGCTAAACTATTATACCAAAGATTGTAATAGGCATACTGCCTCGCAACAATAAACGCAAAAAAAGAAGCCATTAAAAAAGATATTTATCTATTAATTTGTTTGAAATGCTGCATATTTTATTTTTATATAATTGATTAATGTATGTTAAACATTTCGTTCGTCAATTCTGCAGTAATATTATCTTAGAAAATAACTTAAAATAGGAATTACTTTATTTTCTATCCATTTACAATAATAAGGTATGTTTTCCTTCATATTTTGTTATAAAAATACAATATTAATATAAAAATTCAATGGTTAGTAATATAAATAATACTCAGTAATACATTATAAAGAATCTTAAGGATTGTTTTCGTAAATAATAAATTTATTCCATGAATAACAGAAAATCTAACTATCACTTTGTGCAATAAAAAATTCCTCCTCTGCTTATTCATAAGTTTGGTGATTTAATTAATCAAATTAACGTGAAAATTAATCCGTTCTATGAGTAATGCAGGAAATTTGTCAGCTAATCGTTTTAACCCTTTCGCTACTAGCATTGCCTATAGGCAACATTTACACGACGACCAGCGTGTACAAGTACCGACTTTTGGAATTTACCATTCGGAATTAAATTACTAGGAATTATAATTCAATGTCCGACTATCCTAAATTGTATTTTTATTTATAATAATAGCAAAATTGAGAATTTTTATTTGATATATCAATTACCCTAAATTACATTTTTATTTAAAATAATTGCAAAATCTCTAAATATGTCGTTGTGTAATATTTACAGAAAAAGACGATCCGGAGATTGACAAAAGAATATCAGTTTACCGAAGTGCAACGTGCTCACCCTTCGGCGCAGTGCTCCGTACAGCGGTGACACTTGGACGGAGCGCACTGCCGTAGAGCGAAAGGGTTAATACGCACATATCTAGAAATATGTGACACCGACACACTTCCGTTCTTATTGCGGGAAAATGTCTGCAACAGACTCAAAGAAACCAAATTCCATTCATAAATGCACGTCGATATTTTATACTCTCTTCGTAACTTTTAGATCTTTACCGATCTAATTCTGCTTCTTTTTCATCAGAAAAGTGTATTTTTTATCTAATTGTATAATGAAAATTCATTTTTCACAAATTTGGAATTTTTCTCATCAAAACGAAAGTAACTAGTTCAAAAAGAATTCAACAAAGGCTATAATAAAATTAATAAAAAACAAAACAATATTTGTTTTAATTACGCGCTAAAAACAAGTATTATTTTAGATTACGATGTTGCTTTAGTAAGATGAAAGAGTAGAAGTTACAGAAAATTCGAAACAACAAAGAAAAAGAAAACGGAATAATAGAAACAGGCAGGAATTTACAACGCATACGTAGATGTAAAAATGTTCATCAATCTAGGAATAGCACTTATTATTAGCACTTTTATAAAAAGAAAATATTCTAACTCGATTACAATTTACCCGTTACCATTGCTTGAAAGCACAATGAAAATTGGTATAAAATACTAACGGTTATCGTAAAACGTTTTATTACCTTCCTTTTACTAATGGAATTAGGGTTTCGCCTTTGTTTGCAAATTGATAGCGGTATTCAAAAAGTTGATAGGAAATGCTAGAAGAACGTGAAGAATAGTGAGGAAGAGAAATGGGTGGAACGGATTTACATCTGCCTCCTAACAATTGTTTGGTTTATCCTAATAAGGGTACAGGTAGCCCTCCTACAACACGGCATCCTATAACACGGTTTCCCTCTAATACGATAAGAAAATTGCAAAAATCTTTGTACGACACAATATTTCTACAACCTCGGCGGGGCTTGCTGTCTTAACAGTTTGAGTCCCAGAGACTTTTGAAAACATTTAGCACGTTGGAAATTTATTAGTGAAAGAAGAAGCTGACGAAGCGGATTTGATGGAAGTGCAATTTGAAGCTGTAAATCGAATAGATTCGGAGGATACTAGCACTGATAAAGATTATTGTTGAGACACAATCTATCAGCACCGTCATGTCGCCCATTACACAGTTTATGACACGGACACGGAACGAAGGCTATTTTTGAGTTCAGTATTTTAGTTTATTTGCATGTAGTTAAAAACTGTTTTATGATAATAAAGTTTCGCGTTTCTCGTCCTCAATAGCTGAAGCCGTCTCATAAACGGGGAATTTCCGAAGGGTCCTGACACACATTTGTAACGGTAAAAGACCGAAGGTCAGAACCTGGAAGAATTATCCGTCGTTGCTAACCAGCCCCACCACCCTCACTACTAGCACGGCCATACCCCTCCTCCATGAACGAACTAAGGGTTCAGGGAGGAGGGCCTAACCAAATTTTGGGCTCGCTGATTGGTATTTTTTCTGTATTTGAAATAACCAATCAGCGGGTGTAACAATGCAGAGGGTGGTTGGTGGTCGGTAGCAGCGATACGTTACACTTCAGTGCACACAGTCTCATCAGTCGAAACAGTCAAATCAGACACATCAATACAACACAGTAAATACAACAATCATACCCCTAGAAGAGCCGACATAGTCCGTGTCTCTTAGTCTTACACAATCTAAATACTTGCACATCGTTGACGTGCGAGGAGCGACATTTTTGACGCTCAACAATTAAGCAGTTAATAATTTAACATTAAAGACATTACAAGAAGGCCTAAGTTTAGCTGAAATTATGCTGAAAGAAGCCGAAATTTAAAAGGAAGCTGCAAAACTGTTTAACTCCATACCGATAAATTTACAATGACCTGGTGAGAACCAACATGCAAAGTGGCATTACAGATTTTTTTAAGAGGGAAGAAGATGCAAGAACTTTAAAAGAAGAAAAAAGTTCTGAAAGTGAAGGCGACATCATTCCGCCGAAAAAACGTTCTTCGTTGATTATACTGAGCAGCGACGACGAAGAAATTTATTAAATTAAAATAATTTTTTCTTTTTGGTGTGCTACATACACTAATATTATTATATAAAAATTAAGTTGTTTATGTAGAATTAAAACAAAATTGTTTTTAATAAGTTTTCGGAACATAACGCTTATTTTTGTACTGACTCTGGGTTTCATACAACACGGCATTTTCTAGGAACCTATTTACCATGTTAAAGGAACGATACCTGTACATACTGTGACAGCAGTTACATCGTTCAATGTCTCTTCCGCTTAATTAAAGTATGCTGCAACTGACTAAACCAATCTATCTTATTACTTTTCCCATATCTGATTCATTCCTCCTTCATTCTATTGAAATTATTTTTATTCGCCTTTTTAAGTGCTGATCACAAATTTTGCATCGATGTTCATTTCAATTACCGAGTCACAAACCAAAATAATAAAACGATAGACGGTAGACAAAATTTTTGTCTAAAAAATATTGACTATTTTTGACTCTTTTGGGAAAAATTTGGCAATAATTACGAGTGCAGTAGGATATCTGACATGCATAGGGTTTCAATCCATTTTCAAAGAAATTTCAGGAACGTTTTTCAGGAAGTTGAGTGTACTTCATGTAAGTACCTGTTATGAAGTATTTCAATTTGTATATCTCAAAATTGAGGATCTATAATTTTCCGTAACACTATATACATACCTACAAACATTAGTTCAAAATGATCCGAAAATATAACAAAATAAATTTAGTGCGGTTTTCATAACATAAGGACACGGACGATTTTATAAATATTAATTGCTTAAAATTTCCAAACAGCAAAATTCAAAATATTCAAGCGTTACAATGTTGCAATTCAAAAATATGAAGCCAAACACGGAGTTCCTGATAAAGCATTATAACATAAAACTATTAGAGATGCCGGTTTAAACGTTGCTACACATTAAATGGATCATAGGGAACGTTGTAGTGGAAGGAATTTTTAAGGGGAATTCTGAGAGGGTAGAACGTACGTGAATCTCCATTTTTCTAAAAGGAACAACATATTACATTTCATTATTTAGATCTGTGCTATCAAACCTAACAACCTGAAACACTTTTTTCTATTCCATGTAATTAAGAAGTTAATACTAAAATATTCTAATTCTCCAAACCCTAACTTAATGTTCCTTATCAATCCTGATAATTTATTTAAAACAAATCAATTTATTGACTAACAGACCTGTATTCAGATGTAAAACAACAAAGAGACAAACAAAACACTAAGATTTTAAGAAAATAATGAACTAAAATGTTAATATCAAGTGATTTATTAATTAAACTGGGCTAAAAACACAATATTTTTGTATTCACCGACTGGCGAGGGGATAGGTAGCGAATGCTAAAATATTCTTAAAATATTCTTATTAGCCAAAATTAAATTTAATTACACTCAATACATAATTTAAACAAATTAATGAATGACTGACAAACCAGTAAGCAGGTGGAAATCAATAGGGAAATAGTCGAAACACTAAGATTGTAAAAAAATAATGAACCAAAATATTAATATCGAGTGATTTATTAATTAAACTGGGCTAAAAACACAATATTTTTGTATTCAACAACTGCGTAGGGGATAGGTAGCGAATGCTAAAATATTCGAATTAGCCAAAATGAAATTAATTACTCTCAATAAATTATTTAAACAAATTAATGAATGACTGACAAACCAGTAAGCAGGTGTAAATCAATAGGGAAATAGACGAAACACTCAGATTGTAAAAAAATAATGAACCGAAATGTTAATATCAAGTGATTTATTAATTAAACTGGGCTAAAAACACAATATTTTTGTATTCACCGACTGGGGAGGGGAGAAGTAGCGAATGCTAAAATATTCGTATTAGCCAAAATTAACAATAATTATTGTGAATAAATTATTTCAACAAATTAAGTTATTCACTAACAGACCTGTAAACAGATGAAAAACAATAAGGAAACAAACGAAACACTTAGATTTTAAGCAAATAATGAATTAAAATGTTAATATCGTGTCATTTATTAATTCAAGGTGGCTAAAACAATATTTTTGAATTCAACGTCTGCGGAGATGGATATATAGCGAATGCTAAAATATTCTTATTAGCCAAAATTAAATTAAATTATTCTCAATACATTATATTAAACAAATTAATGATTGACTAACAGACCTATAAGCAGGTGTAAATCAATAGGGAAATAGTTGAAACACTAAGATTGTAAAAAAATAATGAACCAAAATGTTAATATCAAGTGATTTATTAAATAATCTTGGCTAAAAACAGTATTTTTGTATTCAACGACCACGGACGGGATAGGTAGCGAATGCTAAAATATTCCGATTAGCCAAAATTAAATTTAATTAACGTAATAATTTATTTAAACAAACTAATTTATTGACTAATAGACCTGAAACGCGGTGTAAATCAATAAGGAGACGGACGAAACACTAAGATTTTAGGAAAATAATGAACTAAAATGTTAATATCAAGTGATTTATTAAATAAATTTGGCTAAAAACAGTATTTTTGAATTCAACGACCTACGGAGGGGATAGGTAGCGAATGCTAAAATAATCTTATTGGCCAAAATTAAATTTAATTACTCTGAATATATATTTTATGCAAGAAAATTATTGGATAATATACCTGTAAATAGGTGTAAATCAATAAAGAGACAATCGAAACACTAAGATTGTAAGAAAAGATGGAACTAAAATGTTAATATTAAGTGATTTATTAATTAAAATTAGCTAAAAACAATATTTTTGTATTCAATGTCTACGTACTGAGATTGGTAGTAATATGTAGCTGTAATGATTTAATAATTTAGTAGTAATTGAAGTTATTAACACGTTAAGCGCCACGCCGGTCCCTAGGGACCGGCGGCAGACTTTTCGTTCTTCTATCGCGGCGAGTGTGTCCGTCTTTGCATACTTGTGAAACTGAACATTTAAATTATGCGATATCGGTTTTAGTTTGGTCAATACTTCAAGGAAAAGAATATAATACTTAAAAACATTAATGTAATTTATTGAAACAAGATAAGCAAAGATGAGACTTCCGTGTACATTCATTACAAAAGGTTGTTACTTTTGGCGTTACATTTTTGGCTATATTTGGTCCCAACATTTGTGCATTATATTGATAGCATTCGGTGCAGTATTTGGTGCAGTGAAAATGTCAGGCTCTCGAGTGCAACTTATCTACAAGTGGAGAGAAGAAAATACTCTGGCTTATACTCTGGCTCGCCTGTCGGCGAGCGGCCCGGCAGGGCCCGCCTGACGGCTAGCTGTGGCCTGAACGGAAAGGCACGCAAATTCAGCGTGGCGCATAACGTGTTAATAACGAAGTGCATAAAAAATGTATAAAAGATTATAGTATTTATTATTAGTATGTAATTTCAAAAAATGGTTTAATAAAACAATAATCTTGTAGGTTATAGATAATATAGGTTGTAATATTTATAATTTACAAAATTATTGTCTTATTAACCTATTTATTGTAAATTCATTTGAATTTTCAATATAATTTTTATGATTTTTTAAATATTTTTCATATTATTAAGTTTCAGAAATCATTTTTTCGTAATACTAATTGGATTGGAATTTCTGATAGTTATGATATAACATTTTTTCTAATAAATTATATTAAAATTTATGAATGATTTTTTTTGTATATTTAGTATATTTAGTTTGTGAAGCTGTTTTAGGGCTATCTTTAAGGATAACATTTGAAATTGATCATCAACGACTGAATTGAAAAATCATTTTTTATAAATAATTATAAATTTATTTATTTATTATTGAATTTATAAAATTATAATTTATTTAGGTATATTAAATCATAATTTATAGTGTTTAAATATTACTTTTAATCGAACATAACTTAATTTTTTTAAAATCATGAAAACATTAAAAAAAATTTTTAGAAATATTATTTTCTATGCCTACGGCATTAATTTTAATTACGGTAGTTATGTATAACGGAATTTGATTTTACGAATATTTTTTTAAGCAGATATTTATTAATTTAAAATTAATTTTTTAAATGTTTGATTATTTCTTGTTTGTTATCTATTTAATTTTATTTAATAAATGAGTTTAAATTATTTAGTTCATTAATTTCTTAGTCTCAGTATGTCGTCTTTCGTCTTATTGATTTGTATTCATTTCTAAATTTCAGTTTTTTTAAATATAATTCTATTCTTAAATCAAATTTGATGAATTAGCTATGTAAGTTAACGAATATATTTTTTAATATATAAAAATAATTGTAAATAATTTAAAGTAGGTGTTAAAATTTTAAAAAACTGTAAGATATATACGTCTGAATTTATAGGATTACCTAAATATGTCTTTACTGTAAGATTTTAACTGTGTTATTAGTTATGCTTTATGTATTGTTTTTACGTAAGTACTCACCCATCTGCGTTGATTAAAAAATCCGAACGCCATGAAATTTTGCTGGGACTTACCTGTAACAGAAAAATATAATATGTTAATTAAACAAAATAATTTTCAATCAGTTTAAAATCAGTTACATTGAAAATCAAATATTTATATAACCATAGAAAATAGACTAGCAAGAAGTATCATTTACAGAAGCGCAGTGATATATCAAAAACTCCTGTATTCGCAACATTATTATTCGAATATTAAAATAACCCTATATTCAACTGATTGAGTTAAAACACATATTTAACTGATCGGGCAAAGAGATATGGGATTTTTCAATATTAAAATAACAAACTAACAAATTTTAATACCATAATATTCCATTTTTAGTACCACTTTGTTATAATTAACATAGGTTTTTACGTAAAAAGTCGTAATCAGACATCCCCGAGTACATCGGTTTGTACTGATGTCAAAAAAATTGGTTTGTCTGATGATTACAAAAATGTTAAAGCTTTAAGTAATTATAAAAAAACAATTGAAGTTTAAACTTTCTTAAGGAAGTGTTGATTAATGTAGGTTCCTACGCACTACATACTATTATGCCATTTTTATATTTTTTTTTTAAATTTTACTCATCTAACGTGAATTTGCTATATAGTGCCGGATTTTATACACATTTCTGAGGAATGTTGTTATTCGGTGGAAACGTCAAAGCGGTTTTCGATTTTCATCAAAACAGAAGAAACATTCACCGAAAAATGCGTCGCACAGCATTTTGCCGTAATATGGCCGACGCTTTGTCTGTCTCTTCGGTGAAACAAAACCGTAGTTACGCTTAACCGCTATTGACACGTTGTGATAATATTTGGCTGTATAATTAAGGCACATAATAATGTTAATCTTTTATATATTCTACTAATTATTAAAGAGTTATATCTGGTAATTAATTTTAATTTTGTCAGAAAGAACAAACTAAATATACAACAAACATTACCTTCAACATCCTGCAAGTAAAATTATGTTGCTTCCTCTCTTCATCGCTCGTGCATTCTTATTACAACATTTTACTTTTTGCACTTTATTTTCACTAACGGAAACAATATTCACAAAGATAACCGGTACGTTTATAAAGAAATATCAAACATTTATTAACATTCAACAGTTTACATCCCGACATAGACTCGCGATGGCCAACAGAAGCTTTCGATCCGCTCGCGACGGTTGGTCGAAGCCATTTGAAACGAAAGCTCACACCTTTGCCACACTCTTTCTTGACGACTTGGTGTGTGTGTGTGTGCGCGAACCTTATACATAACGTGTGTATATGTGCATCTGCGACGCATTTGAAAGAAACGAAGGAAAGAAAACATACAGCCCGCCCCCCGAAAGTATGGCGTGATCGTAAATATAGGTATCAAGTGTTACCGAAAAACCAAAACACGCGACGAAATCAAGGTTACCCCGCTTCAACTGTCGAGATTTCAAATCGTATGCCTTAATGCTATGGAACAGACGAGCGTGCACTTGTTTTCGGTGGATATTATATTATGGTCTGGTTATAAGTGGCCTATTCGGGGGACAAGCACAGTTATAACAAAGAACTTCAGTTGTGCGAGCGGGACAGATTCCGAGTGAGCGAGAGGACACGGGCTATAAATCTTGCTCGAAACTTCGACGATTTCGATTGCAGTAGTATATACAGTGGATCCGAAAAGTATTCGTACACTGTATTACAAATAAATTCATTTAACTTTAATATTCTGATTTCAATTACTGTTTTTAATAAATCTTTACGGATATATAGGGGTATAGTAGTATATGTATTAATTAATTTCTTATTTTACAACTAAATACCATTTTTTTAATCAACGAAATCAACGTTAAAGTTTCAGTGCTTTCTTTTTTTTTTCTTTTTTTCATTTTTTAAACATAATTTTGTATTAATACGTGATAAAGTAAAACCTTTCAGATAAAAAAATCTTAGTTTTTAATGTTTTATCGCTCTGTCATAGAAAAAGATTCCAGAGGAACCTGTGTTCAGAGCATAAAAAATCGCAGAAGCTTTAGGGATCGCTTTCACTTCCTCAATAAGATTTACTATTGATCAAAAAACTGCTCCTTGCAGGGCCCATTATGCTCTATATACATAGAAAGTTTCATTGAAATCAGAATTTTAGGATTAGGTGAATCTCCTTCTAATATAGTGTACGAATACTTTTTGGATCCACTGTAGGTATCATATTTCTGGAGAAAAAGCTAGAGTCAATAGTTTCTATAATTCTGAAGCTTTAATTCTCTTCGAACAACGCAGTTTCAACACATTGCATGCGGGAAACGTACTTTTACGTATTTCGTAGCGCCACTGGATCACGAATCACGTAAGAGTACGTATTTAATAGACTTGTGCTGGAGAGTGGATATTATCATATAAATACGATAAAAAATAATACCATCGAAATATATATTTTTTCTCTAAATATTCATAGAGCATATGTTTAAGTATAAAATAAAAGGGAGCTTCGTTGAGAAAAACGAAGTGATTTTCGATTTATTGCGATTTTACCGAATGAATTCACGAAAAATTCACGAAAAAGTGCCTGCTACGGTTACTTACAAAATTGAGCGTACACACCTATGTTGGTAATGATGATTAGCGAGAAAATAAACAAAAACAGGCATTTTCAAAAATAAAAACGTAATATATTGTTTATTTGGATATTTCAACGGGTAATCCTTTGAACAAAATTTTAATAAAATGAACTGTTTACCTATATTTAACACTAAACGTAGAAACATCTTATCTCGCCGTCACAAAATTGAGCTTACATTTAGTTTAGTAATATAAAAGAAAAAGAAACGAGTTTTGTAAAATTTGTAATGCATTCTTTCCATTCGACATTATTTCAGCCATCTCTATGTCCAGTTGCTGCGTCGCTGCGTTACGCTTAATCGTCATTTGCCATTGTTTATTAGTAAAAATTAGGACACCATGGCTTCCAACAGATCAGGGACCGATATTTCTGTACGAAAAATTGCAGTAAAATTGCACTGTAAAGGCAAATCGTTCAGACAAATTGCTAAAATAATAGGAAGTAATAATCTATTTTCATTCTACAGTGCAGAAAATTATTGATAACTGGATCGTTTATTTTGAAAGTGGTGCAAGCCCATTAAAAAAAAAGTGAGATCTCGTTATTTCTGCTTAATTCGGTGTAAACTTTTTATTTACAATTAGTTAGTATCAAATTTCTTAAAAAATGTCCATTCCTTGTCCAATTTAAAATTGGCCGGTAAAAGGAATTGTGTAAACATCGATTATGAAAGTGGTGTAAGTCGAATTTTTATAGACAGGTGTCAGGCATTACGAAAAAATAATTTCCTATACACACCACAGAATTATCATGATGTCATAAAAGAATATAGACAACATAATAAATTCATTTTACACGAAATGAAACTAGAGGATTTCATTTCAACAAAAAATCTACAGTACGTAATCGAAAAACACATAAACAGTAACACTAACGGAGGAAAAGTAAATTGGTAGCAAATATGTTGGATGAGGTTTCTTAAAAGTGCACTATATACTACTACTTTATATAAAACACCGATGGAAGACAAAGAATTTAAGAGTTTCAGTTTATTACACGTTTGGAAGGGATGCCAAAATTTGAAAAAGTCGCCCTCAGGCCATTTATATCATGATACTAGGCCTATTACTTACGAAAAATATATGGATATGGAGCAGTTGTTTACCCTATATGTCTGCAACAGTTTTTTTTTAAACATTTTTCTGTTTATAAACATATTACCTCAACACTGTTAAGGCAGGTAGTACAACAGCGAATATAAAAAGACTTAAAATAAATAAAGAAATGGTTATACCAGACTTGGCATAGCCTATCATTCTTTACACCACGCAGACGCATCTCCGATGTAAGTAGATAAAATTTCATTTACTTCTCGGAAATTGAAATTCAATCACCGTCACGGATATGCGACGTTGAGTACAATTTACTGTACAGCACTTGTGAAAGGGAACACGTTAAAAATCGTGAAGAAATTTCAAAAATGACAGAATATCGATAGATAAACTTATATAAACAATTGCAAAAACCAACAATTGAATTATTATTGTTGTTAAAGATAAATGCATGTTTTTAACTTATTCTTATTTTTGTAGTTAAAATTAAACTTCATATGCAAACGAGTAATATTAATACTGTCGGAGACTATAATAATTTAAAATAAAACGACAACTGAACGCAGTAACTTTTCTCTTTATTTGAACAAATCCTTCGCGACGTTGACCGTACGGCGGTTCGGAAGACTGTGTGTCATCGTAACCCTCCAGCAGGGTTTTTCACAGCTTCCCATGACCTCATTTTGTCCACCTTCCGGGAACGGTCCAGCTTATCGGTTTCCTCGTAGCGAAACCGATCCTGATGTAGGGTGATGCCATTGAATCCAAAGATGACCTTTCCACGCATGACATCAGCTCATTGCATCATTTGGTCCAATTTCGGGGAACGATCCAGTTTTTCAGTTTCCCTCGAAGTAGAACCTGATCCCGTTGCAGGGTGACGCCATCAAAACCAGAATTCCTTCCACAATACTAATTGATAAAAAGGTCGTACTTCATTAATTTAGGCTCTTTCCATATGAAACGTTTTGATACTGTAAGAGATATTCTTATGTAGAGTAGCCGAATGCGTGAGTGAGATCTGCGCGAGTGCTTAATATGTGTGTTTAGTGTTTCTCATTTGTTTTTTCCCGGTTAGGCTTCTCGAATGTTCCATGGCAGTTAATCCTAATGTGTAGCATAGAAGCGCATAAAGGGCATTGTCGAATGTTCAATTATGGTAACCCCCACCAATTATCCTAATGCGTAGAAAAGAGAAGCGCGTGCGCACCGAAGCTCTGATGCGAGTTGCGGGAGCGGGTTCTCGAGCACACTCTCTTCCGCATCGCAGCCAACCGCAGGAGACGCGTGTACGTGAGCTCAGCGTTTCGGACGACTTCGGGAAATCGAGAGAGAAAAGAAATGAAAATCTTTCTCTCTCATTCTTGAAGCGCTGAAATCCAACCAATCTGGAAAGCAAGCCTGGCGACACGTACCGCGCGGGATCTTGACTGCCTATTTTCATTTTTCGACATGCAAGGATGTCCTCTTGTAATGAAAAAAATTTTTGTCGCTAAAAAACACGTTTTAAGACCCCCTGATCACGTTTTGATTATTTAAAAATGAACTTTTTTTTAGTTTCACGCATTTGTAAATACGATTATGCCTAAACGGTTGAATGGATTTAAATGAAATTTTATATTTTTCTCTCAAGACCTGGTTAAATTTTGAATAAAATTTGTTCAAAAATAATGATGGTTACCCCTTAAAGTTACAGGATTACCTTTCATTTCCTAAATTTAAAAATCTGCTTTATATTTAACTAAAAATGTATTTAAGTACATGCCGATTACACTGTGGAACAAATTTAAACTTTTTTTCTGTTTTGCAATATGTATTGGGTGATTGTTATAGGGCTAAGCTACCCAACAAGAATCCGGAAGTAGAATTGCTCTATCACCCTCAGTTTTCAAAAAACACGAATTTTTGTAAAAAAAGTAGATCTTCAGCAAACACGAGGTATTGCGTCGAAACTAAAAATGTGAGACAGGTCTAACTCGGCTGAAAAGATAGAGGAGAGATTCCTGAATATGTCAGTGTGAATAGTTATAATTTTTTAAGCTTTTACTTAGTTATAAATAACAGTCAAAGTTTAAAAAAGCGCCGAAATTCGTAATTTTCTGATATTTTCTCATATTTACAAATAGTTCGATATCTAGCATAAAAATACTACACAGCATCGGATTCTGTAGACTTTTCTGAAGTAGAAACCATTCAACAGAAATGGTAAAGCGACTTCAAAGTCGAACAATTCGAGGAAAGATTCGTCGGCAACGCAGACACGACATTTTGCCGCCATGCGGCCCATCGCTCGCTTGTCTCCCGAGCCGCTGCTGCAGCAGTGCCGTAGCTACGCGTGAGCAGTCGTCACACCGATCACATAGTACACTAGTTCAATAACTTTCTGTGCGTAATGTTAAATTTTGTCTAACATTCTAATAAATTCTAATAAATATTAATACCGTCTTAATAGTAATCATCAAATTATGAGAATACTTTTTAATTTACTTCGGTTAACAAAAATTTCAACAAAAATATTGGTTTGATTAGAAACGAACACGGCATACAGAAACCAAACACAAAACACTTAAGAATCTAGTAGACGATAAAGGAGCAAAGCAAACAGGAAACGAGTCTTTTTAGACTCGTTGACATCGAAAATATTACAGGTAATTTTTAACTCTATATACCTCAAATTCTTTTACAATTGAACATGTTTTTAATCAAACCAATATTTTTGTTGAAATTATTGTTAACCGAAGTAGATTAAAAAGTATTCTCATAATTTGGTCATTACTATTAAGAATGTATTAATATTTATTAGAATTTACTAGAATGTTAGAAAAAAATTTAATATTACGCACAGAAAGTTATTGAATTAGTGTACTATTTGATTGGTGTGACGGCTGCTCACGCGTAGCTACGGCACTGCTGCAGCAGCGACTCGGGAGACAAGCGAGCGATGGGCCGCATGGCGGCAAAATGTCGTATCTGCGTTGTCGACGAATCTTTTCTCGAACTGTTCGACTTCTTAATCGCTTTACCATTTTTGTTGCATGGTTTCTACTTCAGAAAAGTCTACAGAATCCGATGCTATGTAGTATTTTTATGCTAGACATCTAACTATTCGTAAATATGAGAAAATATCAGAAAAAATATCAAAAAATTACGAATTTCGGCGCTTTTTTAAACTTTGACTGTTATTTATAACTAAGTAAAAGCTTAAAAAATTATAACTATTCACACTGACATATTCAGGAATCTCTCCTCTATCTTTTCAGCCGAGTTAGACCTGTCTAACATTTTTAGTTTCGACGCAATACCTCGTTTTTGCTGAAGATCTACTTTTTTTTACAAAAATTCGTGTTTTTTGAAAACTGAGGGTGATAGAGCAATTCTACTTCCGGATTCTTGTTTGGGTAGCTTAGCCCTATAACTATCACGTAGTGGTTATAAGAAAACAAAAATCGTGTTGATCAGTGTTATTAAATGACAAATACTTTGATACTCTAGTTTAATTAAATTTATGGAAACGAGTATCCACTCTTGGCCAGTACCGTGCATGCTATAGCAGCCTTCGATAGAATAATATGTTTGACTCGATTTTATATTTACAAATTAATAACATACAACATGCACGTTACCGCTCGATGGAAATCGCGGGAAGGTGGTGGATTCTTCCATCAGGAGGGAAATGCAAACAATTTGGCATGGAATTTTATAACGTCACGATATTCGTTAGAAAATTAAAAGAAATTATAAAAGTAGAAGACAAGGCATCATGTTAAGAAAAATCATGCTGCCAATTATTTACATCTCCTGTTCAGTCCTTAGTTAATAATAATAACGACAATGGTGGTATTGTAAGTTGGAGGTATCAGCGAGATATCTGCGATTATTCGGGATATCTCCAAACATTCGATAGTGACGTCAGCTAAGGATAGCAGCGAGATATCTCAGATCATATTAGATGTCTCTAAACATTCGAAGATCGATAAGAATTCGTTTTTACAAATTTAATAAAAGTAGAATATCAAAGTATTTGTCGTTTAACCCAAGAACTCTTAGGGGTGGGGGGGTTCTTCGAACCCACAAATTGAAAAACCTAAAATTAGAACCATTTCCCTTTCGTAAAAAATTCTCTTAAAATTATTTATTGTTGTATACACATTTAAGTTTGATATTAAGAGGTTCCATTGCTATATGTAAAAAATTAGTAAACATAAGAGAAATATAACTGACTACGCGCCGCGATGACGGTACGCCACGGCGCGCTGGCGATTACGCGAAGTGGACCCTTACGCTCTCCTTTTCTCCAAAGGATAAAAATTACAGAACGAAGAATGAAATTATGTAACTAATTGGGAACTTTAACTGGAAAGACACTACGAACTAAAATACCAAAAGATACAGAACCGACAAAAAGGCTAAGATGTTATCAGTGTATAATAGCGGCTAAAAGCAGACGCATAAAATATAATAGTTTATTAAAATCAATGCAAAGTTGTTACAAGTGCAAAAACCATGTTTGCAGAAAACATTCATTTAATACTATACTCTGCCATTCATGTTTATCAGGAGAATCGGAAGAATCAAGTTCAAACTAGCTGCACGTTACTATACTGTTTTATAATAGTATTTAATTTTATAAATACACATAAATCAATACAAATTGAACGCAAAAATATATGTTGTCTTGTTTATAAATTATAGCATATCCTGATATTGCAAAAAATTTTCCAAAAAACAATTTTTTCCAGGATAAATGTATAACAAGAAGTGTGGGTTCGAGGAACCCCCCACCCCCTTAGGAGTTCGAGTAACAGATCGAGGCTCAGGAGTTCTAGGTTTAATAATCTACATGTAGTTAGATACATTTCATGCTTAAATATAAAGCAGATTTTTAAATTTAGGAAATGAAAGTTAGTCCAGAAACTTTAAGGGGTAACCATCATTATTTTTTAACAAATTTTATTCAAAATTTAACCAGGTCTTGAGAGAAAAATATAAAATTTCATTGAAATAGATTCAACCGTTTAGGCGTAATCGTATTAACAAATGCGTGAAACTAAAAAAGATTTCATTTTTAAATAATCAAAACATAATCAGGAGGTCTTAAAACGTGCTTTTCCGCGGCAAAAATTTTTTCGAAATTTTTTTTCATTACAAGACATCCTTGTATGTCGAAAAATGAAAATAGGCAGTCAAGATCCCGCACGGCTCGTGCCGCAGGCTTGCTTTCTAATATAGGTTGAATTTCAGCGCTTCAAGAGTGAGGGAGAAAGACTTTCATTTGTTTTCTCTCTCGATTTCCTGAAGTCGTGCGAAACGCTGAGCTCATGTACACGCGTCTCCTGCGGTAGTGTGCGTAGCTGTGGGGGGTGTTGTTGAGAACCCCGGTCACCAATCTGGCATCACAGCGTGGTAAGCGAAAAGTGATCGATTGCACTAACCCATATGCGCATGTGACTACATATACGTTTTTGTCACGGCCGAGGAATCGAAACCGACGCGACAGTCAGTTTTTTGGCAATGCTGTGAGGAAGAAACTTATGCAGCAAATCGAAACAATTATGTATTTCAAAGTTTACTTTGTATTTCCATGTCTGTATTATTCTTTTAGCATTTTACCATTATATTCTAGTATTTAGTATTTAGTAGTTTACACTATTTTTGTATTTACTATTTAGATTTTAGTTTTCAGCACTATGTAGGAACGCAAAACAAAAGAGAGATCGTCGGTGTTGTCTCTGTGTAGGCAATGATAATAAATATACAGCCGTGTGCGATAATTGTGAAAGACCATCCATTTGCAGTGGCGATTCGAGAAAAATACAGCAAATTTTATATAGCATGCGTGACAATACGTAAATATACAATAAATATAGCTTGGACGTTTGATAATTGACGTTATTATTATCTGTTCCTATACGCTCCTATATCTTTCTATGAATCTAGTGATTGTCACTGCATACAGTATTAGTGAGGACCTGAGTCTCGAGCGATCGTCACATTGGGTAGCGTGGCATTGGGGAGCCACTTGGACGGTTCTAAATGTGCATTAGTGGAATATCCGTGAGGGTCTTGAAAGACCCATAGCCAGGCCACCAAGCTTCAGTAGTGGGAGGGTTAAGAAATGTGAAAGATTTTATGTGCATTGTGAATGTATGAAACCGAGGTGGAGATTTGTGATTATTTATTGGTTTATTGGTTCATAGAATATACGGTATGAGAGGGAGGAGTGGTTGTATGGATGGATGAGTGTGTCGAGGGTATGTAAAAGACATTGTATATAGACCTTAAGGTTCGAATGCGGTGATGTGTGATCTGTATAATTTGTGTCTGTCGTGGTTGAAAAATAAGAGAATTAAAAAAAAAAAGATTGATGCGATGGTCTGTGTGTGTGTTTCGTCGATTCATGTTGCTTGTATATTTCAATAAAACGGTTTTAATTTCGTTTTTTCACCCACACTTTACAATATTTACGGATATTTTCAATAGAAATAAATACATAGTATATTATACAATTAATCAGATTTCTATTGTAACATTGATTAATTGAATTTCTCGGTATAACTTTGGAAGGATTTTAATAATTTTCCAATGACTTCTCATACCTACGTAAATTTCTATAAGTATTCTGATACTTGCAAATTGGATGAATAAAATTTATGAAATTCCAGTTTAGTAGGTACTATATGAAATGGTGACGTGTTCATCATATATTTTACACTACCCACGGAATTGTCGTTTCTTTCAATTCGAATACGTTCATATGTTTTACTTTTCTCCTGTTCTACACCATTATTTGGTCGCGGATTTGGATTTATGGTGGAAAATAATGTTACGCGTAAAAGAAATACAAGCGATATATCACATTTCTGTAAAAAATTGCTATGGAAAGCTACCCTTTTCATAAACTCCAGACATTTTCCCTTGCGAAAAAGTGTGGTCTATAGTTGAATATAATGTTTAAACAAGGTCGTATAAAATTTAATAGCAAGGTATGAGGTAATTACTTAGAAAAGGGGGAGGGGTCTCACCGATTTCGATGATTTTTGAATATATGTAGTAATCAACGTTTTGAACAATCTTTTCCTATACATATAACCGCCGCTCTGCCTTAGTTTCAGAGATTTTTCCTCAAAACAATTGCTGCTACTACAATGAATTCTATCTATATGCAAGCGTCTGTGACTGTGTGCGTCAGCTCATGATCGTCTCTTATCTCTTGTTTCTAATAAATAACGGCATAGCGACCAACGACGAATAATGTATAATGTGTCAAGCTAAATCTAGTTTTGCATTGATCTCGTTACTGAACGCATTGCTGTTAAAGAATAAGAAGACCTAACCCGAACCTATTCCAGTAAATTATTTACTAGGTAGAATAGTTAGGTTTAAGTATGGTTCCGGTTAGACTCTCTTATTACGGCCGCCGCTACTCAAATCGAGTTTTTAAACGCACCCGTTATACGCGCCCATTGCCGGTCGCTTCGATGTATGCATAGAAACCATAAACAACCGGCGAACGACGCTTCCACACACGCTACCACAGTCGCATAGCTTTAGACAATATACATTGCAGTAGTAGCAATAGCTTTTTGCAATAATCTCAGAAACTAAGGCCGAGCGGCGGTTATACGTATAGGAAAAAGTTGTTCAAAATATTTTCTTCTACAACATAATCAAAAATCGTCGAAATCGATGAGACCCCCCTTTTCTAAATATTTACAAAGTATGACTCTATAAAAACATTTGTTATTAACTGGAAAAGCAAATCATTTTATAAACTAGAATTATTGGCAGGTGTAAAGTATTATACGATAAAACAGCTTACAGGTGACTGTTTTAATGTAACATTTTTTTCGTGAAGAAGATTTAAGTTAACGCTATAAATATGCATAGATTCAATTAAAAGTAAACATCAATGTTTAAACGAATTTGTTTAACAAATTCAAACTGAAACATAACAAAAAATTCGGCACTGATTAACAGCCAGGTTATAAGACATTATTAGCAAACGACAGATGAAAAATCTGTTTTAGGAAATCATTGTATACAGAAATAAATTTGTGTAATATAATAGATTAAATTCAATTGAGATTTATCGATTGAAATAAGTCAGAGCTTAGTTAATCAACTTTAGTTTTGTTCATCCTATTATGAATCCATCTGTAAGAAAAAAAGGCCATTACTCTGTATAGTGTCTTGTTTTCTGAGTGGCCTTGGATGCAGGTGTTCGCTTTACTGGTTTTTTCCAGGCTGCACTGGAAAAAACCAGCAGAGCAGTAACGGCCGTTAGATTGTTTTTGTTTCCCTGCGACGGTTGGATTTTTGGTCAGTCGCAATAAAGTTTTAGCAGAGCAGCAACAGTGAATGTCCTATAGTTTGTTTCCGAATTTCATATACATATAATTTATACTGTATCTCACATTTATACTAAATAAACTCTGTAAAATAACTTTGAGTTTAAATCAATTATAACACCATCATTTTATATTCAGTGTTCTAATAATTTTAAAGTTTAATTCCAGATATGGTGATAAACGAAAAAAATAAAGAACTAAAGTTTCTATAACGTAGGTGGTAAAATGTAGTTTTGTTACTTTTAACTATTGAATTCAAGAAAAATAAGGTTATCTAGTATGATGATCCGTTTGAAGAATTAAACGTTTTATTTTATCACAATAGAAGTTGACATTCTTGGAGGATACGAAGTTTTTAAATGCATTTTTATACTTTCCTCACTTGTATTTGCAGGTCTCTGAAAGATCATTTGAATTTTTAAACAAATGGAAATTTGGTGGACACAAAAGATGAAGTAAAATTTTATACTTCAATTAATTTAGTAATTCTATAGACAATTTCATACCATAAATCTACTACATACTCATCTGATCTTGCATGCATGAATTTACACAATTTTGTAAACAATAAATTGTTTTGAAATAAAGAAATTGTAACAGTAAGCTTGGAAGAATATTCGAATTCCAGAACAGATTTTGTAAATACAGCAATTACCGTGCAGAATAATCAATCTCAGGTGAATATACGTGGAAGAAGTGAAATTTAATTAATTATCTATATGTCTATATTTTTCAATAAAATTATAAGAATAGGATAAACGTATTTTCATTATACATCGAGACAATGACATCGACAAATCGGATCGTATGTCAACGCGTGATAGAAAGAATCGGGTGGTGTAAGTGGAGTACGCTTCTTGCCCCTATGCCAAAGCGAGTACAAACTCCTGATCTCCACACAATAGTTAACCCCTTGGCCTACACGATATCTGCCAATTCCGCGAGCCATAGTAAACAAGAAAGTCGGTCGTGCGCCGTGCCATTCAACTGTTCAGCCGTGTACCCGAACTGGCGCAAAATGTATACTTTTAGTGACATATATATTTCAGTGCAACGAAAGTAATTGAGAGATAATAGACAATGTTTAGGTACAAATAGTAATTTTAAGACGTTTAGGGTGCAATCATAATCAATTGATCAGTTGATAAAAATAATTTATTATTTCAAAGAAGGTAGGAACATAGAAAAGTCGAAGGAACATAGAAAAAATGGGAAAAACCCGAAACTGGCATGGCAAAAAGTATATTTGCTTGAAAGGGTATTATTTAACCTTAATGATGATGTTTCCAAATATACCCTTGAATTACGGCTGAAGTTTTATGAATATGAAATGAATGTTGTTACAACGTAACATACGGAGTTATATTTGAAACGTGTGAACGTAACAAAACTTTACGGGGAACTAAAGTAACATTACCCAGTTTCGTCAAAAATAAATGAAAAATACAGAATACTGACGTTACAATCAAAGGAAAAATATTCGACGTGGAATAATTGTAATCGTTTGTTCGAATAATACGCCACATCTTATGCACAAATTCCTCACCACGAGTCAAACTCGTGGTTTTTGCTTATGGCACAAATTGTTTACCACGAGTCTGACTCGTGGTTATAGGTCAAGGGGTTAACTCCTTACACACGGCTGTCTCAATTGTCGGGATGAAGGACGAGCGGTGGAGCGCCCGAAACTTGAGGCCTATCTTAGACCGAGCGCAAGGTAGTCGTGCCCGTATTTACTTCACGCGATGGAACCCTTATGAAATTCAAATGAATTTGAATCAAAAACTTTAAAAAAGATATTATAATTATCTCATAAGATTAAAACAAATTCTGAATAAGAAATAATAATATAATTAATTAATAATGAAATAAAAATATGTAAAAACAAATCCACGGTAATAGGTTATACGACTTCATGTTTTGACTTCAGCTTGCTGTTGGCTTTTTTACGTAGTGGCATAGGATACTACATACATAGGATACACGATTCAATTCAAGATAAACTTGTTAATGTACACCTGTCCCCCAATTTCGATAACTTTTAAATATATTGTAGAAATTGGGATTTCGAATAACTTTTCTCTTTCATTAATAGGCAATCGACTTTAACATACGACATATTTGTACAAAGCTACGGTTACTGTTAGGTTCAATTACAGTAGGGGACAAAAGTTTAAGACCAAAGGGTCAGAGAAAATAAATTAATTAATTAATAGGAAATAACACTATAAATAAAATTTTTATTCGTGGCAACGTATACCTCGCGAACCATCACCTATCTCAGTGATGGCGAACCGGCACTGACCCACGCAAGGTTTTTCACTGACCCAGAATTGCTAGGCAACCATTTGTTTGTTTACGCAGGTTGATTTAGATATTCTGATTTGTGTGGATAATTTACTTTCTATCTGTATTCTTTTCAAGCACCGCATTGACACAAAAACAATTTAAATGCTGTCAATCATTACAGTTCTAAAGTTATGCAAATAACGATTTGCACTAAAAACTTTAGAATTTTTAACCCCACTAAAAACTTTTAAATCGTTAAACCACACCCATTTTTACTCGTTAAGCTAACTAAATTTTAAAGATGTTTAGTTTAAAAAATGTAAAGTAATATAAGTTTCTATATTCATCAATTGTAAATTGGTAACTTCGCAAATATCTGGTGTATTCACGTGTGTCTTGTATAGAAGTATGAGTGGGTGTAAATGAGAGTGAGCGACGAGTGAATCTGAGGTGTGCGTATGTCCTTAGTAAATATACATAATAAGAGAAACACCGTGTCCGGCGAATATAACATATCCTTAGTTATATATGTAAAATAAGGTACTGTTACGATAAAATCTACAATAAAATTTAACAAAAAGTACTCAATTAAAAATTTGTAAACTTAAGTCTTATGCAAATGGGCATTAGTGTCCCAAGAGGTAGTACTAAACAAAATATGAACAAAATTTAAGCCACGTCTCAAAAAGGTTCGCCATCTCTGACCTATTTTCTGTTTCTGTAAACATATCACGGCGTGGCGGCTGGCATCCAAAACGTACAGTATCGGGCAAATGAATTTGGACAGAAATGTTTTTGTTTCCCTATATTGTGACATTGTTGGTAGGAGAAGACCAGTTTATGTATTATTTTTTATTACTTGATAGCACGAGGAAGTTAGACCTAGATATTTACTCTTTATTACATATAAGGTAAGTTTTATTCGAATTTACTTGGACAAAAGCATTCGGAAGTTTCATTTATACGTGTAATTTATTTTGTTAATACTGATGTATTGGTTAAATTCTATTTTTGTGCTTTTATTTTATTCTTACGAAGATGGTGCGAGGTCAAAGTCTACCAAAATGTATGAAAGAACAGAGGTTGTAAATGCTTTACAAAATCCGGAATCCATCTCTGACGCTTCTCAACGCTTTAACACATTAAGGATCGCTCACGAGATTTCTCGTGTTTCGCGATTCGTCTTACGGATGGGTCAGGAAATAACCAGTGTTTTCTACGTGCTATCTTTAGATGTCATCTATTTTGATACATTGTACCCTACTCTGCTACTTTGTATTTATTACTTCATAAATAACAAAGTTATGATGATTTTAGATCGTACAAGTTTGCCCAAAAACGTACGGTCCCAGGTCTTACAGATTTCTTTGCGGTCCTTAATGTGTTAACATTGAAAAACAAATTGTGTACTCCACTCAAAAGCGATTTCAAGAACGAGGATACTTGGAACATAAATTGAAATCTGGCAGTCCGAAAAAGACCTTAATGAGACAGGACAGGAGAATACGACGTCTATCAGTTGCAGATCTCAGACGGACTGCAGTAGAGATTCATAGAAATTTAATCGGAACTGACGACTTGGATATTAGTCTGCCTATAGTACGACGTCGTCTAATTTCTTTCGGGTGATTTGGACAACATGGAGTGAAGAAACCACTGATCTCGAAAAAGAATAGAATGGCCCGACTTAAATTTGCTCAAGAACACCTTCATTGGCCAATAGAAGACTAGTCCAATGTGCTTTTCAGTGATGAAAGCAAATGTAAATTGTTCAGATCTGATGGAATCCAGTGGGTACGTCGACCATAAGGTCAAAGATTCAACGTGCGTTATCAAATTTCCATCGTGAAGCATGAAGGAGGAAGCATTATGATTTGGGGGTGCTTCTCCGGTCACGGCGTTGGTCATTGCAACAAATTAAAAGAATAATGCTGAAGGAACAGTACGTAGAAATATTAGAGACAGACATGTTACCTCATGCAAGGAAAATCATGCACGAAAATTGGATATTCCAACATGATAATGATCCAAAACACGCCTCTGGTGCCGTGAAAAATTGGATTCGTGTAAATAATGTGAACGTTTTTAAGTGGCCATCACAAAGTCCAGATTTAAATCCGACAGAAAACCTTTGGAAAAATTTGAAGCTATCCATAAAGAATGAACAGTTTCTAAATACCTCTAAATTGTGCAACACTCTTTGCCAAAAATGACAGAACATGACTCCTGCTATAATAAATAATCTTTTCAAATCTATGCCTAAAAGAATGCAGACAGTTATATTGATTCTAGAGGTTATTCTACTAAATACCAGTTTATTCTTTTATTTTCATGAATAACATTCATTTATACTATAATTTTCTCAAGATATAAGTTTTGGCCAAATGCTTTCGTCAATCAAATTTTTGTTTATTATTCAAAATATATATTTTATATTACAATTTGCTAAATTGATTTATATACATTATTTATTACCCTGACCTTCATAAACTGCTTAATTCATTTTATATTAATGTAGTGATTTATTCATAAAAATGAAGAAAACTCATTTGTCCGATACTGTACTTACAAAGGTTAACCCATCTTAGACTTGACAAAATACTTTTAACCAACATTAATTTGCTCGTTAGTATGTATGTCGGTTCAGATTATATTCAAAATATTATAGAATCGTACATGTATCTTACATATATGGTAAAATTATTATAAATTAGTTTGCCTTATTATTATATGAGTAACAAAATCGACTTACAGTTAGTTCACGAAAGTATTCGAACGCACGTCGCTGACATTTTTAACAATATAAATACACGTATTAAACTTCATCGTTCAATATACTGTGGTAAATATATTAAGAAGGGGGTAACAATATTATGTTTACAAAGCTTAAAGTGAATTGAATAATATTTATAAAAGTCGTAAAGATGTACAAAAAGGAGGCCACAAAAGTATTCGAACGCTTACAGATTAACAATTGTTTAAATTCGAACCGTTATAGCAATAACCGCGTAGGTCGTCGGTTATTGTTCCATGTACCTTGCCACCGAATAACGGTGAGCAAGGCAAAAAATAATAAATACAAACGACTTCCGTGTGCGCCGGTAACGATCCGTAAGCCAGTTCGAATCAAAAATTACCGAACGCATCTAACGACGAGATCGTGTTAGAGAGAGGAAGAGAGAGAGAGAGAGAAGAGAAATAACAGAGGAGAGACAGAGAACACATAATTTCAATTTTGTAAATGCCGCCTGACGGCAATCTTTAGCATGAACGCGAACGTGCCAGCGAAGCTGTCGATCACGTTCAGTCTGTTTCTGGCAACCGAGCGAGCGACGAGCACGAAGTCTCTGCTCAACCTGATAAAAGGTTTTAAATTAATAAAACTTTCTTAAGCTCGTGTGGTGTAACGACGGGCTTACCCGCAGCACCATTAAAGAGGAAAAGAAGTTTATTTTTCTTATTCAGTGGAAACTCGAGTCGATCCGAGCTCCACAACTTACGAGAAGGTTGCAACAATCTCTCTCGTAACATAACTGCTTAGAGAAATCGGAGGACTCCGCATATGTCGGACAAAAGTCCATGATTAATTTCTCGGAGCCCCTTACCCGCGAAAACGTTTAAGAGGGCATTAGTCGTTCCTGGCGAGACGCTCAGCATCGTTGGATCAATCATCGTTGGGGGTTCGATTATGTTATGGGGATGTATGGAAGTTAACGGAATTGGTAACATTGAATTTATTGGAAACGGCCATGGATAAGCTCAAATATCTCGACATTTTAAACAAAAATTTCAAGTGTTCGCCCAAAAAATCGCAAATGCCGCCGATATACTACTACTTCCAACAAGACAATGATCCGAAGCATTCGCCGTCGAGATCTTGACTGTCTATTATATTTATATTTCGGTATACAAAGATGCTGTTGTAATGAAATTGTATTGTAAGAAATTTTGAACAAATTTTTGTTGCAAAAAAACACGTTTTAAGACACCCTGATCACGTTTCGATTATTTAAAGAAGAGCCTTTTCTGAATCCGAGTTTTTTTATCTTCCAGTTTTTTAAACCACATTACGTGATTTTGTGTATAACAAAGTGTGGAGTATGTTTATTTGCTGTACTGCGATTGATTACTGTGATAGATTGACTGATAGATCGAATGTATGACTGTGATAGATTGAATGTATAACTGTGTCGCGCCCAGGGAAGTTTGAGTTTTATATTCCCTGAACGCGTCGAGAAGGGGAAAATGTGGTGACATGGAAGGGACTCTCTGCGAGTGTTTTCCGGATTCTAATGAGGCTGCAATCAAACACCCGTGGTAATGACGATCGGCTGGCCGTTTGGGCCTAATGACGGGCCGATGTTCAGACCCTGCTGTAAAGTGTTTGATGCAGCCCCTTAGAACACCCGCAGAGGTTCTGTGTCACCACAAAAGTAAAACACCAATGACAAAAACTCAATTAATGCAGACGATTCAGATCATATTAAAGTACTTGAATTCTTGGTCTTCACATACAAGTAATGATGTCCGTAAGTTTATGAAGAAGTGTCCGATTACTGAAACAATGATAGGGTTTTTCATCATAGGTATAAATCCCGACCGTCTTTTCTTTGATTTTCCCTTTTTTTTCTTTTCCATGGTAGGAATTTCCCAAAGATTACTTAATTGCCTGATTGTTGAATTAAAACTCTTACTTCGGGTTATACAAGGTTCGACGTGATTGTTTTTCAGTAACAGGTTTAAGATATAAAAATTCGACCAACAAAGGCTTTGCATGAGGGTTGATTATTTTTGAAAATTCAATTTTCGGAAATGGATTATTTTTAGACATACATAGTATATGTATAATTTCATTTGCAGTTTGTTAAATAGTCAAAAGATAGATACAACTTCGAATTATAAAAAGAACAGCTATAAAAGTTTAACGTAAAGAGGTAAATTGAAACTTGTACAGGTATGGCTATACTACATTCGAGTAACGGAAGTAAACAATATACCTAAACATATGCAAAGCAATTTGAGTTAAAGTAATTAGTACTTTGGATTATTAAGAGTTCCGCAGCTGACAGGAACAGGAAGAAGGAAATTTTTATTTTATTAAGGTTTTTGAGTTAAAGAGCTACGAGTTAATGAGATTCGACTGTATTCACAAAAAAAAAGAACACATATCATTAAGTTGCATGTTGGGTCGAGCTACATTAATAATAGAATGGGTAAATTTGTAAAAGAGGGTACATCTCATCGATTTTGATAATTTTTAAGTATGTTATAGAAATCGACATTCCGAACAACTTACTCCGATATATATTGCTACCACCGGTTTGAGTTTCCGAAATATTTGCAAAAGACTTCGCTACTATAAGTGCCCATTCATGACAGCTTGTACGTAGCCTTCCTTCATCGCTTATCTACTGTTTAGTCTACGTTGTCGCGTTGCAACGCACGCTTTGCCATCTACGGGTGCGTATAACCAGAATTCAACGTAGTAATCTCAAAAGTTTCTTAGAAATATCTCGGAATCTAAAGCCCAGCGGCGGTAACATGTATAGAGAAAAGTTGCTTAAAATTATGTACTTAGCAACATATTCAAAAATTATTAAAATCAATGAGATGTACCCTTTTCTGCATATTTATTATAAAATGTATCAATGTAATGTGAACTACATTCAAAATTCAGCTAGTTAGTCTCTTACATGTAAACGACAAAGAACGAAAACAGAAAAGTTTCAGCAGATATTGAACACACATTGAAAGAGGTAATCAATCCTTTTGTTATTCCTCCCGATTTTTAACACGTTGAGCGCCACGTCAGCCATCGGTGGCTGACACTGGACTTTCCGTTCAGGCCGCGTCAACCATCGATGGCTGACAGCGTATAACATGAGAACTCTAAAATTTTACACTATTTTACGGAATTACAGAAATTATATTTAAAATTTACTTAATTTGGCATCATTTCAGGATTAATGGGATTCATTGTAACATGGCAAACATAAAAATGGTTTTCCTTTACAAGTATTACAAAATGTTACAACACGCTTGGTCTTTCTCCTTGCCATCACTCTACCATCTTTTCTTACATTTTTGTCATAACACAATTTACAGTACTTTCGAACTTCAGAACCTTTTCCCGATTTTCTTTCGAGTTCGTGTTTTTTTCTGGATCTTCTTGCAATTCTGCTCGGTGGAATGTTTTCTTTGTCACAACTTGTAAGATGGCTGCTAATTGTTTCCGAAATTCGGTAATCTCCTCCTCCTCTTCGTCAGAGGATAAAAATACATCCAGACTAAGCCGTTTTGTAGCAAAAATAATTTCACTGCTGCTGTCGCTTTCACACTCTCGGACTGACATTTTGACGCTGAGGGCTAAAGAAAATTTTTGTCTGCATTTAAATTATGCGATATCGGTTTTAGTTTGGTCAATGCTTCAAGGAAAAGAATATAATACTTAAAAACATTAATGTAATTTATTGGAACAAGATAAGCAAAGATGAGGCTTGTCGTGTACATTCATTACAAAAGGTTGTTACTTTTGGCTATATTTGGTCCCAACATTTGTGCATTATATTGATAGCATTCGGTGTAGTATTTGGTGCAGTGAAAATGTCAGGCTCTCGAGTGCAACTTATCTACAAGTGGAGAGAAGAAAATACGAAGGCAAGCCCCGGCCGGGTTACGTTACTCGATATCTGTTTATACTCTGGCTCGCCTGTCGGCGAGCGGCCCGGCAGGGCCCGCCTAACGGCTAGCTGTGGCCTGAACGGAAAGGCACGCAAATTCGGCGTGGCGCTTAACGTGTTAACCATTTCGCTATCGATGATAATATCATTTTTAATTTTAACCTCTTACGATCGAAGCGTCACTATGGTGGCTTTCGCGGATATCATCTCTTTATATATTATGACCAATTGCATTATTAGTTATTAAATAGTGAATTGTAAAAGTTAAAGTATGCGTAATATATTTTGAAGAAAATTATAATTTAATCGTCAAGTATTTCATTCCAATGTACTTGCGTAAAGAACGGCGTTATCCGTCACATATTGCAGTGCTGTACCGTTTATGTGTAATTCGCGTCAAACTCCGTCGTCCAGGGAATATACCTCGCGCGCAATTCAGCTGGGCCTAAAAGGTTAAGTTGAAATATCACCTAGTAATTATTTACATTAATTCAAATTCCGACATTTATGATTTACGTTCTTGTGAACAAAATATTAAAAATCACGTAAGGTACTTTGATAAAACGTAAAACAGAAAAATTGAGACTTAAAAAATGTTCTTTTTTAGATACTCTGAACGTGATCAGAAGATCTTAAAACATGTTTTTCCGCTACAAAAATTTTGTCGAAATTTTTTTCATTACAAGAGAATATTCTTTGTAGGTCGAAAAATGAAAATAGGCAGTCAAGATCCCGCGCGGCTCGTGCCGCAGGCTTGCTTTCCAATATAGGTTGAATTTCAGCGCTTCAAGAGTGAGGGAGAAAGACTTTCATTTGTTTTCTCTCTCGATTTCCTGAAGTCGTGCGAAACGCTGAGCTCATGTACACGCGTCTCCTGCGGTAGTGTGCGTAGTGGTGGGGGGTGTTCCTGAGAACACCGGTCACCAATCTGGCATCACAGAACAACGCAACTCACGCGTCGTAATAGGGGCAAAGAGGGATTGGGCCGCCCATCCCCACTCGAGCCGCACGTTCTGAACCTTAGCCACGCTCTCTGCGATAGTAGTAGGAATAGATTTCAGTTGCGGCCGTATCTCAATACGTATATAAATATATAATAAAACTTGGAGACTGTAAAATACTGAGGTTTTGTTTATGCTTATATTTCATATAAAAGAGGCAATTTTTCTATAAGTGGAGTAACAAAGATGATTTTGAAATATAATTAATTTTCCTTAACGGAATCAAATATTTTGAATGACATAATCCGACTTAACTCTAGTCATTCTCTACAAAAGACTATTAAGCCATATTACCCAATAGAACAATGTTCCAAAGGTATTAAAATTTGTCATTGTTATTACCACATATAATAATTCTACTGGTAATTATATAACCAATGCTTTCCTAGTATATTGTAAAAAAACTAGCATGAACTGTCCTCTATCGGATATAAATATTGTATAATACCAATATGTTACATCTACGTCAATAGAGCTCTGCATGCCACGTGTTTCTCATTATCTCTTTCTATCGCGCTAACCTTGTCAGTCAGCCCACATGCATCTGTAAGTGCCGCGACAAATAGCGAACTAAAATAGAATGCGTGCGTGAGAATAGGTGCATCCCTTTCACTTTTCTCGCATTCCTGCAGCGGGACTTCAAGTGAGCGGAAGAGCGGATTAACATATTAACGATTACATCTGATATTCAGAGAGTTTAAACATGAATTATCGTATGTGTTTATGAATGCTTATGTATGAATTACCGCATGCGTTACGGATATTTAAATATTGATTATTACCTGTTTTAAGTAATACAATTGCTCGTTTTCGCGAATGTTTAAATATAAATTAACTGCTGTGCGTTTCGCGATTGTTTACCAATTTGTTTTTGTATGTTTTTCTGAAGCTAAATGTTTGTATTCGCAACTGACAGCTGGTCCGTTTTTGTATGTATCTGCAAGTTTTTGCATACGTTTTTTAGGTACTAATTCATGAAATTCCAAACACATTTATGAATACGTGTGTGTATAATTTTGTGAATGACAATTATTATTGTTTACCAGTTCTTGCTTCCTGCTTTTTTTATATATTTCTATATAATTTGTAAACTTCTTTACATTTTTTAGAATTAATTCAGTGTTTGCAAACTATTCCTTGCATGCTTTTACATATAATCGTGTATTTTTACATACAGCAGCTTAACTGTTCTCAAATTTACTCTACGACTTTCACGTGTTCGTTTGCACGGGCATTCTTAGAACAAATCCGATTAAATGTTCGACTGTACGAATGCATCTTTTACAATTAGGTATAATACATCGAAGAAAGTAATGTTCACTTATGAATAATAAGTTATTATACATATAGGGAGTTTCAGTATCTTTATTACATGGTGATATCTTTGTTAGTATTAATGATACACTGAAATGGTTAAGAAACAATTTCTTTAGTTCGTAAGGATATACATCGTGTTGGGAATAATTTTTTTCTGAAGGCTGTATTTTTAGAGATTCCAAGATCATTGATGCTGTGGCGTACACCACATAGAGGAAATACGGAGTGGTGGAAAAAGGATACCTGTATCCGAGCGCTCGGGCCCCGGAGGTAATAAACGAATCGGATATAGTTCGAGGCCCGATGCAGCTCGGAAGAACCTTTTCCTCCCTCCCGTATTTCCCCCAACCCTGGAGGACAACGAGGCGTCAGGCCGGGAAAACGCGAGTTGGGCAGGATTCCTGGCTCAAGCGTCCGAGCGAAACGATCAGCGAGATAAAGTAATTTATTTCCATAACGTCCCCACAATGCTTTCTTAAACGGGATTACATGTTTTTATGATCATATTATAATAGCTGAGAGTAAAACAAATTCAACGCATGCAACAATCATCATCTCTATGCGATTTTAAGTACGGAATATTCAAAAATTATTGAGACTGAGGCAAATAATGAAATAACTACCATTAAGTGGTTAGTAATGAAATAATTATTGTAATAAATGTTCAAAACGATTTCCATTACCCTTTAAATATTTGAAGTGAGTTAGATGATTAATTGAAACTTTCAATAAGCTCTGTATATTTAATATAATCCGATTCGAGAATGTATCGTTTCGACTAATAACCAAATATACATACAGTCTTTACTCATAGAAATATAATCACCGAATTGAGCGTATACATATGTTGGTAAGGAAAGTAGGCCGGAAAATAAATACAAATGGATATATTTAAAACTAAAAACGCAACATATAATTTATTAATATATCTTACGAGAACACATTTTGAATAAAACTAACCATTTGATTATTCTTAACAAAAAACTTAAAGTGACATATTATTTTTATATTTTATTTACGAGACATAAAACTGAGCGTAGAGGTCTGATTCACTTAATTATTTACAACTAATAAAAACAATTAATATTTCGTGTCATGTTCTTTCGCTTGAACAATCGCTTTCAGACGACGTGCCATTCAGGGGATCAATTTTTCTATAAAAGAAAATGGAATGGAATATTCTCCTAATCTTCTCTTAATTTTACCTTAAATTCTTCAATGTTTGAAAAAGTATCTCTTAATCTTGATTTCAATTCTCCCCAAATATTTTCTATGGGATTAAGATCAGGTGACTGGGGAGGTGTTTTTAACATTTTTAGTAGGTTATATAGTAATGTAGGAATGTGATCGAGTGGATGCGAGTTTGGAAAAGTCTGAAGAGTACTTGAGTTGGGCGATTGTCGCTTGAACGCAGAATGTTTGGGCTCGAATGTTTCTAAGGCGTGAAAGATGAGAACTTGAGGAAACAGTGCGACTGAGAAATTCTGGGTGGTCGTGACCGAATGCGTAGAGTTGACAATTAGAATGAAAGGAAACGAGTGTTTGGAAGAATATATGACGGGGAAAATGCGAGCGCGAGTCAGAAAGTATTGAACGTAGAAAGAGTGTTAAAGTTGCTAAGTTGTAAAGTCGTTTAAGTTGTTTTTATTAAATTGTTTTAAATATACTGTTATTAATATTTTAATGGCTTCACTTTTATTTTTCACACCTGAATTCCATCTTCCGTTCTACACTTTATAGAACATTTCCTATAGTAACCATAGTTAAACAATATGAGACGAATGTTTTGGGTCATTATCCTGTTAAAAATAATATACCCTTGGCATTCTTAGCTTTTGTACCGATTATTTTAAGGTTTTTTTTTCAACACACTAAAAGATATTCACGTTTATCCATTACCCCGTTTATATATTTCATATTTTCGATACCATTAATACCAATACAATCCCACACCATTATAGATCCTTCTCTATATTTAACTAAGGGACATATATTCTTTTTCTGGAATTCAGTGTTTGACTGCCTCCAAACAATTTTTTTTCTTGCCATCTCGTCCAAAAAATTTTATTTTGGTTTCATCAGATAATATTACTTAATTCTAAAGATATTCGTCGTAATTCACAAATCTTTTCACGAATGCTAAAAGCTTTCGTCTATCCGCCTCGGAAAAGAACGGTTTCTTTCGTGCTATTCTACCATGAAAGTTATGGTTTCTTAATGTTCGACAAATAGTTTCCACCGAAACCTGCTTTTTTATGCGTGAGGACACTTATGTAGCTAAATCACGCACATTTGTTTTAAAATTTACCTTTATTTGTCGGCAAATGTACCGCTCATCACTCAGTTAACATTTTGTTCCTACCTCGACCCGGTGTATTTCGGATTGTCCCATCGTATTTAAACTTGTTTACAATTGTTTGAATGGTAGAATGCGTTTCACCACCTATTCTGCCTACCTTACGTAGGGACTTTCCTTGTAAATATAATTTTACGATGAGATTTCTTATTGAAATATCAATTTGATTCCTCTTAGGTTCCATCTTGCAACTTGTCATCGATTTACATACAACAAATTATCATAGCAATCTTACCTTGAAAAAATATTGTGGGACACCCCAAGTCAACTAGTACCAATATTTGAATAATTAGAACACATATAAGAAAGAAATCTTGCCAATACAAAACTGTACTGTTTCATGAACAGCATATCTTTAAACAGAGAATTTTTCAAACCACTTTTTTCCACGATTTCATCCATATTAAAAAATATCCCATATTTTTCGCCTCATTCTTACAAAGCACAAAAAACAAACTGAATAACCATGATAATTATATCGCTTCTACCGTTTGTTACAAATTACAAATGAAATGTAAACTTAACTGTTTGAGTCCCAGGGGGTATTGAAAAAACACTTTCGAGAAATACCAAGCGGCGCAATAACCAATTGTATTTAAATTTTTATTTTGTAATGTATTATTGCATTATTATAGTATTATTCTACCTATTGTAAAATGTGCTATTTACAATAAATGGAGCTGTGTGATGTATTTGCTTCAATAAATCTGAGTGCGCTTCGACAATCGGTAACGCATCGCCAGTTGCCCACAACGTTCGAAATGTGCTAGGTTTTCTCGACATAAAATCTCAACAGCGCAATCGCGCTGTTTGGGATTCAAACGGTTGAGCACTTTCGGTCATCGCTTCCAATAACAGTCGACGGTTAGGCATAGATAAGGATGGGTGATTCGATTTTTCGCGTGAATGTTTAGAAAAGTAGAAATCATGTGGTTATGATTGTTGAACTTTCTTTTTTGTACTCCATAAAGATAGAAAAGAGGTATGGAATATCATTGAAGAAAATATCGATGACCTTAAAATCGTGGGAAAAGATGACCTTGAAAAAATTCTTTGTGTAAACATACGTAGTCTATGAAACAATCCAACTCTGTATACGTTCAATTTATCAAAATTTCAGATACCGAAAATACAATCACAAAGAAATTATACGTGTCATAAACTCAACTATCAACAAACAAATAATGGAAATAGAGGTTTCCGAGTTGTCCGAAAAAGAAGTTGGACCAATATACACATATTAACAAAGACATTCACGAAAGGGACACTATTTATCACAAATGGTCATGTTTCTTTATTCTTTTATTCCGAAATTTGTATTAAAACAGCTCCACGAAAACGCAATAAAATGACATCAGCGAGGAAAAAATAAAAGTAAACCAAAAAGTATATCTAATACACGAATCCAGTCACAAAAAACAAACTCTTCGCCATAAATCTTTTAAGTTGTTTAACTACGCAACTTAAAAAAAGAATAATCCCCCAACAAAAGTACCGATCAACCGTAAAACAGAGTGAAAGAAGAAAAGATGATGAGCCGAAGAGAACCGCCACAATCAACTGATGGAGTGCAAGTTATGGAACAATGAAAACTCCTAATGAAGATCAAGAAACTAATTGTAAGGTACGGATGATCAAAGAGATATAGAGGCAGAGTCGAGTCATGGTACGAAGAGAGACGAGAAAAAGAAATTGAAGCTCTGGTAAGAGGATCTCAGCAACGAAGGAAATACAGCAATGACAGTGGAATTACGAGTAGTAGTCGACTGGAGAGTCATGAAAGCCAGACAAAGGAGAAAAACGGAAGAAGAGGGCAGAATAGAAGTCACAGACACAGAATAAGGAATACAGGAGAGAAACTGGGAATCAAGCAAAACACGGAATACACGTTGAATGTTGGTGCTCACCAACCATTCGGTAATGGCTACACGTGTATACCATCACGGATGCACGCACCGCCTCCCACCATCGCCGTTTTGGTTTAAGGTACACACGCGAGTTCTCCGCTTCGCATCTAAGCGTTTCGCGCAAGAACGAAGCTGCGAACGATTTTGGCATGCATTTATCCGGCGCTATCTGCATGATACACGGAAATTAGTCGATCCGTGTAGTACGTCGGTATACGTGTACACGAGAGATAGATAAGCAAGGTCGCGACCAATGTCTGTCAGATCGAGCTAATTCAATATTTCAAATATCCAACTCGTTAAACGTTACGAGTAGTCGTAGTGCATCGCAAGTTGGCGATGTTATACATATATTATACATATGTTATTCTTCACGAGATGACACAGCGTGTTTACCAACAAACAGTTTGGAAGTACTATTTGTTTAGGAAGAATAAGCTGCAGAAAATTAGGTAAAATGTTCAGTCATCGTTTGTTTTGCACAGAATGTAATTCAAGCATATACAATACCTATTTTGTGTAACACAGTGAATTTAATTTTTATGTTCATCGAATACTGATAGCAAAATAAGTTGGTCAAGAAAAATAAGTATAATATTAAAGTTGCCATGTTCACCATTAGTGGAATGTTTACATGATAAATCGAATGAAGAGATGAAAAAAGGTTATTCATAGAATAAAGGATAATTTTAGAATTATTAACTAAACTTTGAAACTTAGTAAAATCTATCCAAAAGATGCCAAAAACTTATGATGTCAATGAGAAATAGTAATGTAACTGTTTCGTGAAACAGTTGCTTAAATGATTAATATTTAAAGATAAACATTCCATTATTTAGTAGATACTGTTCTATTTATCATTAATATTACTATAATAATAAAAATTTTTTAGGAATCCTTTTAGTGATGCCAAACTTTCTGTTGATAGCGTAGTACCTTCACGTGGATCTGTAACTTTGCTGTGAGGATTCACGTTTCCAACGATAAGTGGGATACGAGAGAAGCGAAGCGGAAGTTTACATGCTCGTTTCTATTTCCCTCGCGACTACTTCCCATTGTTTTAGCCGTAGATGTGATTAATTTGTCACGTAGGACCGGAATTCCGCGAGAAACGTTAATACCGCACATTTCGACGGAATTGATTGATATACAACACACTATCTGCCAAAAGTTTTGGATCACAACGCGTTTCGAGGAATCCAGCAATTGGAAATGGAACAGAATTTAAAACTTTTCGGTCAAAAGTCTACTAAAAATATACAAAACTACTATTAGTCTGCATAATAATAATTTAGAATTAACAAAAAGATTATGTCTAATTCGATATGTGCAAAGGGGCACGCATACTCACTGGATATTAGTATTTCTAACTTCTCGATGCTTTTCATTTTTCGAGAAACGAGAAATGGCTCGGGACTTTTCAAGAATTCTTGAAAATCTTCGAGGTATTAAGGAAGAAACTGAAAAATTCATGTGTTTGTACCATAAATATTTGTCAGAAATGCAGGAATACTTAAACTAAACATTTATTTCTATGTTCATTACACATATATCTATATAACAAAATAAAATATTGAACAATACATAACTGATAACAGTTTAAGAAAATACGAAAACAAAAGGAAAGGAAACAAAACGCTTACATTAATTACAACATTACTTGTTTGTTTTAAAAATACTCCTTAAAAGTCATAATGCATCTAAAGTACCGTCGTTCATTCTATATCTTTTTTTAGTGACCAATCCCGTCGCAACAAAAAAATTTCGTTCATTTTGAAAAGAATAAGAACGTACGCAAGCTAGATCTCTCAGATATACAAAATCTTTAGGACGCTTAAAAATTCAACCAGGAAGAGAACAACATTTTTTTTCCAAGTTTACTGACATGCCAATTATGTGGTTCGAACCCGGAAAGTGATAGAGTCAGAAACAAAATTCTGTTTCATTTTAACTAATTTCTGATTAAAAGACAATATTGTTAAAAGCTTATAAACGTAATTAAAGTGTGTTAGAAATAGAAGTTCACAAATTTTTTGAAATGCAAACGATAAAACAATACAAGACTTAAGTGTTGTTGCACATTGTTTAGGTTACTGAACTGAATTTGGAATCGTTTTATTTCGAGAGGTGTGTTGATTTACATATTTGCATTGAAAAACGGATCTTTATCTCTTGCAGTTGAATTAAATTTATTGTTAGTTACTCAAGCAGATGTGAGCAATTAAATATATTATGAAAAATGTCAAAACAAGGACGAAAAACTATTTAAGGTATAACGGAACATTCGAATATTTGCTATAAATTTTCAAAGGAAATAAAATATCGCAAAATTTATTAAATTCTCAATGATCTTTCTTATATGCAAAATAACACGGAGAATTAGTTAGAATTTATGACTTAGTTATAATGAATGACAATAAAAATGATACAGTGTTCTAAAAAATACATACATATATTTTTTAAATAAAGAAGTAACTGAGTTTTGGTACTGCATAATATACGTCTTTTGAAGTGGAAAAATTAATTTTGCTCTGTATTCGATTAAATATTGCTGATACATGGTTGGCTTCATCGCAACAGCATACCCTTTCATACTACATCATTTATTAACAAATTGTTACGTTGTAACAACATTCATTTTATATTTTCAAGGGTATATTTGGAGACAGCATCATTAAGGCTAAATAATACTGTTTAAAAAAGTGCATTTCGGAAAGAAGTTCGGGCGATGTCGCACATAGCGACGCCCCTGGATTCGCGACCTCTAATTCTACCGTTATTAAAAATATCAATAATCGGGTAACTTCAACCGGCGGATTTCGGTAAACATCGCCTTGGCCTTGTCTGCCAGCGCGAGGGCATTGAACCACAAGGTCCAAAAAAGATGTTTGTCGAGACTCTAACGCCTGTTATTCGATTAATTCAAATTGAAAATAACGAAATGAGAAGGAGCGATTTCGCATGAGAGTGAGAGAGAAAGAAGCTTCGTCCGTGAGGTATTAAATACCGTGCGTTCACGGACGAAGAGAGATTCCGTTAGTGATTTTCGAGGAGTTTCCGTTGAAAATATTCGAAGTGAATACTGCGTGGAGTTGCCGCGAAAAGAAGTCTCGAAATCAAACGGAACGGTCACGGAGTGAAGTTTGTTCGGTCGAAAAGTACGTGTCGTTTGCGATGATCGTGATCTCGCGCATCGATCGAAAAAGCGGAAGAATTTATAATTAAACGCGGTTGGCGTTTAATTATGTGATTCGTGCGTTTCGCGTTCCGCAGCTCCGTGACATCGGTGGACACCCATAAAGTTCTTATGGGCCACTGACACAAGCACCTGAATTCCTCTGGAAAAGAGGAAAGAACAGTCGATGATCTCCGATTTTCGGAGCTCGACCAAGGCGGTAATAATCAACTATTCTGTCCCGTGCATCTCTGCTGTCCTTACCCCTTGTGAAGCATTAGGGGATGCACGCCCACAGAATGGCGTACGTCTTTCTTAAAATCCTGCCCACGAACAGCAGGTGTATTCTAGTGGAGGATTTCTCCTGCTCCCGTGCATCATGTGAAGATGGAATTCACGCACGGGGGTCTTGAAAAAGTCAGAATACGCTCGATCTGTGGATCGAAGCAACGGTCGTTCCTTTACAGCTGCAAGGGCTATGATGCAATGGCTACGCCTGACGCAGTGTAGGCCCGGCAGTGCATGCACCAATGCTGTAGAAACAATGCACAGAGGCCCCAGCGGCTATGTGATTGCTACACTGGAGGCACTCTGCAGTTTCTGCAGGTCCATGTACCAGGCCTTCATGGGACTACGCATTGCGTGTGTACTTACAACACACACGCAAGGGGAACGAACGGAAGAAGACGTTGTGTGTATTGCGATGGAATCGTCTATTTCATAGGCGAGCCGCATACACACATAAGAGAGTAGATCCTCGGTGTTTACCGCGACGCGGTCAAAAACACAAAGACCCGTCGGGTCTATATGTGTTGTAGCATCGTGATGCTCAACACTTACTCTCTTAACGGGATTAACTACCGTCGCAAAAAATCGTCGCGACACGGCTGAACGCCGTGCAATAAGCCGACGATACGGGCTTGAAAATAATAAATATTTATATTTTAAAACTAATACAGTCCACAATAGTTCGCAGGTGAGGATCCTGACCTACCCGACGAGCCGGACCGTTGGGCACCAACCAGGCCAGGCCAATACATCGGGAGGAAACAAAAATCAATTAAAATCTGTTCTTTCTAATTTGTATAATCCAAATAAACGGTGTTCCGGGCTGGAACACCAATATAAACGGAGCTCAGCGTTGACAATTTATTAGCCTTTATCGATACCACTCTCCCTCTCCCGGCTACTCGAAGATTAGGGAAACTATTTCATGAATATAGAAATTTCCTTAATCAAATTTCGAACAAATACCCTTTTTAGCAAACGTACTTACTGCCATGCCAGTTTCGGGTTTTTCCCATTTTTTCTATGTTCCTTCGATTTGGCCTGGCTTCCTTAAAAATTTCAGGTAGTTTACGCGATTAAGGTTATCCTCGGTACATTTTACTTTCGACCGATGAAACAAAATATACCTGAAGTCGCTGGAAACATTTTCGACAGTCGACAATATCTCCCACCCCAAAAAGGGAACCAAACACCCCACTCCTGACACCTTTATATAAGCGCATAACATCCCTCCAGCGAGAGATTTTGTAAAAATACATTAAACAGTAACGTTCAACCACGCTCGTGTAATAGAAATATATTCAGTCTTTTTTTGTCTAAAAACATCAATCATTTCTTGTACTGTACCTGCATCAACCTCAAATATTCGAGTGTATAAGTTACCACTCGAAGTGCACAACGTTTAATTTTAAAAATTATTAAACTCTATGTGCGCCCTGTACACAAATACAGTCAACCCTGTTTTTGTGCGGTCCTTTATTATGCGATTTTATTTTTGTGCGATTCGTTTTGTGCGATTTCTTTTTATGCGGTATATGGATTCCAGCGGTGTTGGCATTATTACACCGTTGTAATGTTTACTATCAGTAAACATATGTACGCTACAAAGCGCTGTTCGCCTTTCGGCGCTCTGTTCATTTGTTATAAACAATCTCCCGACAATGCACATTATCAATAACTTGGTAGATTATGAAGACGAACAAGAAGAACCGGATTCTATGACAGCGGATAAAATATATGCAGGGATCTAGCTTTCCAATAAATTGAAAATGCAATTTCTTAAAATAGATACCAATTCCGAAAGGAGTTTGAAATTCCAAAACGAACTTCAATCGTGTATATCTGGCGTGACGTTTACAAGCAACTGATCGAACGACCGTTAAATAAATCAATTGTAATATCTTCAAGTGACGAAAACGATTTTGAATCAAATCATCACAAGAAGATGCGCGTTTTGGACTACGACGGGTGCCGTTGAATTATGTGCATTTTGAAAATTTCTACATGAGTAAAATGAGAAATTAAATTTTTTTTAAATGGTTCCACGTGTAATTTATATCATTTTGTTTAACCCTTTTGCTACGAGCGTCGCCTATAGGCGACATCCGCACGACGGCCTGTGTGTACGAGCGTCGCCTATAGGCGACATCCACGCGACGACCTGTGTGTTCGAGTGCCGACTTTTAGAATTTACTATTCTGAATTAAATTACTATGAATTATAATTCGATGTCTAACTATCCAAAATTGTATTTTTATTTATAATAATAGCAAAATTTAGAATTTTAATTTGACATATCAATTACCCAAAATTATATTTTTATTTATAATAATTGCAGAATCTCCAAATATATTACTACTGGTCATCTAAAAATGTCGTTGTGTAATACTTATTGAAAAAGACGATCCGGAGAATGACAAGGCTGCACCGAAAGATGTAAGTCCTCACTATTTCGTAAATCTTTGACGTATTTTCTAAGTACGACTTTTTTTATGCGATCATTCTCTACCGCATAAAAAAAGTTTTCTCTAATATGTTGTAAAAAATTATTTGTTATAAGTATTCATGAAATTTTCGAATATTTTTTTTATGCGGTTTCTTTTATGCGGCCCATATCTACCGCACAAAAACAGGTTTGACTGTAGCTCTGAAAGAAATTACAGTGATACCTCAGCCCCCTTGTTCCCTAGATTTTCTTCTTACCATTAACTTCTATAACTTTCTTTTGTTTTGAAGACTCGAAATCGAAGACATTCGGAAAGCTTTGGCTGACCACCAAGTAAACTTGATCAAGAATGAAGTGTTCTAACACTGCTCTAACAAACATGAAACATTTTGTATCGATATTTTAATTCTTCAGAAAGATTACTTTGAAGGAAACACTTCGACGTACAAAAATGTCAATTAAATTTAATTAAAGTGTTTCAGTTCTGCGGAATGTTATTGTTGTTACTACTTCAGTTTCTGGAATACTTGAAATTCACGCCTCGACACTTTTTGTTGATTAAACGCATTTCCGGTGAATCCTATTACGCGATAATTACTAAAACAGCCATCGCAACCACGACGTGACGTCTGTGTCGTCCAAATACAATAAAAACAAGTCATCCCAAGACGTCGTCACAATTAGACGCATTACAATTCGTTCCGTACAAATCTCATTAACCCTCCGACTACTGAAGCTTGGCGGCCGGGCGATGGATCTTTCGAGACCTCACGGATATTCCACTAATGTATATTTAGAACCGTCCAGGCGACTCACCAATCCTACGCGCTACCTCACCGATACTGTATATGCAGTGACAAACATCCGATTTATAGGAAGATATAGGAGGGTGTACAGAAACAAATAATAATAACGTGAACGTTAAAGCTTATATTTATTGTATATTTACGTATTGTCACGTATGCTATATAAAATTTGCTGGACTTTTCTCGAATGGCCACTGCACATGGGTCTTTCACAATTATCGCACACGACTGTATTTTTATTACCATTGCCTACATATAATGCTGAAAACTAAAATCTAAATAGTAAATACAAAAATAACATACGATACTAAATACTAAATACTAAAAAATATAATGCTAAAATGCTAAAACAATAATAAAGAAAGAGAAATACAAAGTAAACTTTGAAATAAATAACTGTTCCGATTTGCTGCACACGTTTCTTCCTCACAGCGTTGCCAAAAACCGCGTCGGTTTCGTTATTTCGACACTCTGACGGAAACGTATATGTAGTTACATGCGTATGGGTTAGAGCGATCGTCACTTTTCGCCCATCACGTAGCACCCATCATTGTATGCGTCATCGCTTTCGAATGACTCTCAACATGGGTTACAAAAGACCCGGAATCCGTAGGCGGAGGGTTAAATAGCCAGTAAAACCTTATCTCTTTTCTTAGTTTCACCAAGTGCTTTACCAGTGGTCGTACGCTGTATATATTAGTGTTCATTGTGTCATCGGCGCTTTCCTTTCACCTAATAAGTCAGATTTTAATTACGAGTCTATTGGATTAACCCATTGACTGCTAAAGGCGTATATATACGCCTTCATAAGTCCATCAATATATACAAAAGGCGTAAATATACGCCCTCTGTATTTTGTTACTATAACACCTTTATTACTGTTTCACCGATTAATTCAACATGGAATTTATTGTCCTATGCAACCTAGCAATTAAATATGCTATTATTATTTGCCATCATTATTTTTTAAACCCTAAGAATGGTATCAAATTTCCGGGTACTATTTTGGTCACTAGTCAGTGGACAAGTCACAGCGACTGACAAGCGAAAAACGCGCCGTCCATATTGATGGATTCGTCCGAGAACGGGCCGTAGTCAAAGGGTTAACGGTAGACGTATGATCTGATGATTAAGTGTACGAGTGTTGTCATAAACAGATACCTGTGACTTACACCTGATGCTTAGTCAGCAGCAATATACTTATACACGTCACCTCTCAGAGTGGCTATCATGTTACAGCTACTAACCATATTTTCCTAACCACAAGACAAGATGTCGTTATCCAGTAATAAAAAGCAACTCTTGAAAATGCTTACCTTACACGCATTACAACATCCCTGGCATATTGGAAGACTACTAGATTGTGAAAATCTGACAACCACTACATCGCTGGCTTCATCGCCAAACCAAATGTCACCTAACAACGAGCTGTTCGATAAAATCCAACAGTTTCTGGATTTGAAATTTACTAACCTCGAAAGTGAGATTGGGGTATTTCAATCAAGTATCGAGGTAATTTATTAATCCATTTGCATCAAAGCGCGGAATATTCCGCAAACCAGCGACTGCCTGCTATCACCGAGCGCGGAATATTCCGCGAGCCGCGACTGTTTCTTACTTATTTATAATTTTTTTATTTATTACTTCTGTTTTTTATTACCAGTTGCTTCATATTCAGATGTGACAGACCATATTTGATCGCTTATTTGACTGCAGTAAGTGATTATAATCAGTATATTGGTGGAGTTGATGTAGGGGACCAAATGTTGAGCAAATTTCACACTATGAGAAGAAAGAAAAAAGCCTATAAGAAAATATTTTTTTATTTTCTCGAAATGATGTTGCTGAATAGTTATGTTATTTTTAAAAATCATGAAAAAGATCCATCATTTCATGTTTATAAGCAGCTATTAGCGGAAGAAATTATTCACAAATATTTACCCAATATAAAAGTAAATAAGGCACCTATCAATGATTCTATAACGCGATATACTGGCAGGCATTTTCCTGTACGGATACCTCAAACCTTGGCAAAGGGGAATAAAACGTCAAAATGATGCGTTGCATGCTTATCCAACTCTATTCGAAGAGAGACGGTCTTTAAATACCATATTTGCGAGGTAGCATTATGTATTGATCATTTCAAAGAATATCATGAAAAGTAATTTAATTAAATTTTCATTGTATTATAAATAATTTTGTTTCATATATAAAAAAAAAATTTGTTTTTCCCTTTTTTGTAAAAAAGAAAATAAAATGAGATGTTTGGGGTATAATATTGCGCATTAGTCGTTTTAGACACTGTATTTTGTATGAAATCCATACATTTTTTCAACGTGAGTTTCACACCCATATGTCCAACAGCGCGCGGTGATACGGGTCAGTCGTCCGCTGTTCGGTTCTGATCTTTAAGCACGGCGGTCGGAGTAGAGCGATGATGCAAATGGGTTAATAATTATACGGCATCAGATCTCAAATACAAGAGTCTCCAAACTTGAGTCTTCAAACTCAAAATTGGAAGTTATCAATGAGATAAGCGATACACAAAAAAGATCCTTCAGCATGATTTTATTTAACCTGGTTGAAGCGGAACCTGTATCCGATAAATCTTCCGTAAATAAAATTTTATATAGAACACAGATTGTTGAAGCTTTAAACAATTTTTCCTGTGAAAGATTTGGAAGGAAAACCGGAAATAAAACTCGACCACTTTGAGTCACTTTCAATTCTCCAAGGATTCCACAAGAAATATAAAAAAATAAAAGAAAGTATACAGGAACCAGTTAAAGTTTTTTTTACCTAATCTTACCATAGGGGGTCATTTGACCCCTTATGAAATAATCTGATTTTTCGTAAAAAAACTCTTTATTTATTAAAGGAAATAATTTGCAATATCATTTCTGATTTCATATAAAATTAAACACACATTTTTATTGTTATAAATAAAACAATAAACTAATTACATTTTTTACATGTGATGGGATTCTCCTTCGTAAGTACATTTGTGTTGTTTTATTACCTGCACACAATCTTATTTAACTTTCTTTCCTTTTTCACCTGAATTCAGTTCACTTATTTGTCGAATTCTTTCCAACTCTCTCACTGGTCGTGCGGACATATTCAGGGTTGCAGTGAAATACAAGTCCAATTGAATGTAACAAAAATTGTAAAAATATAACTAAAACTGATCTTGCCAAGGGCCTTTACTAGGGCTAAGTCAATCTAAAATCTTTGAACGTAAGAATAACGAAGAATAATGTAAGAATCATCCTTTTTGCCCGAATTGACTCATTTTTATATGGAGGAGTTCTACTGGTCACTCCTCCATACCTCAAGGCGATACACCAATTGGTTAGAATCAAAAACGGCACTTACCCCAAAACCGCGAACAGCAAAAGACGAGCCTTCATCTTAATTTGCAAACGCCACTCTAACACACATATCAGGTTCCGACAAATGAAAGAGTCATTTGAGAAGCGTATCTGAATTTAGAATTAAGATTCGAGTTGGAAAATTGCTGAAAAATACGTAAATTTCGTAAGGGATCAAATGACCCCTCGTGGTACATAAGGTAGGCAAAGAATTTTTCCTGGTAAAAAATGAGCTAAGAGAAAAATGGAAAGCGAGAAATTGAATAATCAGACAATATAGAAATTTACAGAAAGTCAGATGAGCGAAAGAAATAACAACGAATGTGCAACCTATAAAGTAAATCTTGAAAGGGGTCATTTGACCCCGCTTGGTACGTTTAGTGTTAAATAACCTTCGTGCTGAACTAAGTGAACTGAATGACAACACAAAGACTATTCGATACGTCGACGGTAGTCCGAGGATCGTATCGCTACGCCAAAAACTGCCAACAAATGCACCAAAACGTAGAAGGACTTTGAACTAAGATAAACGATCTATATCAATGCATTACTTGTCTCTCTTTTCAATACGATATAATCCTAATTGAACTAGACAAAAGTTATTTCGACGCAGAATTAAATTTACAAAATTATACTATATGCCGTTGTAATAGATCTAACTCTACGAGTTCACGTTCAAGGTGAGGTGACGTTTCAACTGCGGTAATAAATACCCTTAGAAGCCAAATAATACCTAATAATTGCTCTAAAGTAGAACGAGTATTTATAAATATTTCCCTTACATCATACAAACTGGTACTATGAGCTATTCACTTCTCTCCACTTTCCAACGAATTGTTTTATGATGCACACTGTTCATCAAACTCAGATATCTTATACAAATATCAAGATTGTAATCACTACGTTTTCGGAACAATTGTTAACAATACTTGCAGCTTTCATTACTTCCATTTGTTTTTCATGAAGAAAAGATCTCTGTATCTTTACTATCCTTAACCTTAAATTATCACAATGGATTCCAATGAAACACAATTCCAAATCGCATGGGAAAAATTTTCTTGTAACTTTTCAAATACAACTTCATCGCCTGTTATAACAACTGCTGACTCTCTTTTACCTTGCGATAGATATCAGCCTCCATTCACACGTTCCGTGCTGGATCGTTTTTTGAAGATTTTTCATTCAGGGCGTGTGGAGCGTATACGACCCACACTTTTACGATTAAATGTTTTTAACCTACACTTTTTCAACAATACAAAACAATAATTAAAATTTTTTAATAACTCTTCATTTTACTATCAGGGTATCCACCCAATGGCTTGAACGGAAAGTGTAACGAAGTATCAGTACTGCGTTTCGCGTAGCACTAAGCCTGTCAATTTGAACGCCTGGAAACCAGAGAAGGAAGTTTAACAAACGTGCAAGTTCCAGGGTTGCGTGAATGAGTCTAGTTTGCAGTGACGAGTTTAAATCGGTCTCAAAAGCGGTCATTCTCTCGCGTTACGATCCTAGCTTCCAAAATATATTCGTTGTGCGGTAACATGGCGGAACGAGCATGAGGTTTCTGGATGATTCGTAAGCACGTATACCGGACAAAGCATAGCAGGCTGAAGCGTTGCGTTCTACGGCTTTCGATGTATCTCCTCCATCGTAACAAGCGCTGGAAGTAATCGTTTTAACGTGCAATGCCAGCGATCGTTAAGTAAGTACAGTGGCTCAAAGTAAAACTCGAACACCTATATATTTTCAGTTTCTGAGGTTATTATGAATATAAGAAAACAAATTAAATGAAAAACAGAATTACTTTCAATAATTTACACTTAAGGTCATATAAAATTTATTAACCCTTTTAGTACCGAACGACGATATATCGTTGCGTATGCCATGGTGCCTAACTATTTGCATCGTGAGAGAGCTCTATCTCAAAATAAATTTATAAAACGTTATAAATGTGTCAATTTTTTCTTTTATTCCGTAATATGCTTCTTGTTGAATTTGTAAATATCATTCTTACTTCCGTTTTTATGAGTTTTTTCCCAAACCTTAGCAAATTCGTTAAATTTGCTCGGTACTAAAAGGGTTAAGCAAAGACAAAAATTATTCACGATAATTCAAAACAAAATGGAAATGTTAAAAGTCATGAAAACTAGCCTCAAACTGAAACTCGGACAGTTGGTAATCCTGTGGGAAAAACAAATGAAACGTGGGGAATCACCCTTCATTTTTTCATATTTTCATTTTATGCTAAGTATAGTAAGTAAAGTAAGACGTAGGAAGTCATTAGTTTCTGTGAAGTTTTGTTTTAATTTCTTAAAATGGCTAGACAATGTGGACAAACGTCATTAGAACTCCGCGAACTTGTTATAAGTCATTTTAGAGAAGGTTTGTCTGTACGAAATATTGCATCAATAGTGAAACGCCGTCACTCTACAGTTCATGATATTATAAAACGCTTTAGATCCAGAAATAATATGGAAAATAAACCTAAACCAAGTAAACGGAAGATCATTGTGCCCCCTCCAAGGCCAGGCTAATCCATCGGGCGACGCACAAATTAATAAAATAAAGTTTAATTTGTACTTAAAAAATAAACGGTGTTCCGGGCAGGAACACCAAATATAAATAAAATTTCAGCGTTGATTATTCTTAGCTTTTATCGATACACTCTCCCTCTCCCGGCGATTCGAAGATTAGGGAAACTATTTCATTAATATAGAAATTTCCTTAATCAAATTTCGAACAATATCAAATAAAAATGGTATAAAATATATGTATGTAAGAGAAGTACGCTGTCTTCACTTATAGATATCGATATAGATATAGATACAGAAGGAGATATAGTTAGATGACATACGTGCCGAATAAGATTAGGTTACGGAAAGATAATTATAATTTATAATACAAAGGAGACAGAGACTTATAAACGTTGTAGAATAACAAAATAGAGAATAGACTTTAATTGTCGTTTCTCTTTTTACAGGTAAATGTATATATTGTAAATAATTTAACGATTAAGAAAATAAAATTAAACTCTTTTTACAGAGCAACACATTGTAATTTATTCTCTTATTGAAAATTCTCAAAGATATTAATTACCTTATATGTATCTACATGAAAATTTTCTACTATCCGAGTTTTATTTTCAGGTCAAATTCCATTACTTTTTAAACTTCGTTTTTTTTTATGACGTAATATGAATAAATTTTGTTTTTGTTTTTAGTGGATTTATATGACCTTGAATAAAGCTTACTAAAAACAGCTTTATTTTTTGTTTATATTCTTTTCTTACCCTAACAATCACTTCATAAGGCACAAAAATGCAAAAATGTCAGTGTCCGAGTTTTACTTTGAGCCACTGTATATACTGTGGACTTCGCCTTGCGTCACGGCCAGATCGCGACCCAACGATGGTCCCAGTGATGGGAACAACGAGACTTGAATTTTCCCTACCTTTTTATTCGTCGTTTAAAAAATAACGTCCACACGGTTGATATAACCACTATTAGGTCAAAATAAATAAATAGGATTCAAATGTTAGGTAAAATAGTATTATTTAATAGTAGTAACCAAATATTAAGTATAAATAT
>JAOPTO010000890.1:0-92569 GCA_033822845.1 Tetrapedia diversipes
TCATCTAATAATGGAATCCTAGAATGACTGATTAAATTATATTGTCTCAAACATGTTTGTGACACAGTGCAAATACGAATGTACAAATAAAGAATAAAAAGAAAATTCACAAATAATGAAAATAAAAATGTTTTTCTAATTAGTTACTTTTTTATGCCAGATATTTATAATCGAAATGTTCTTTTTTATTAAAATATCTATTAAATATCTTTTCAGTATCAGCTACTCAGATTTTTTGTTTTAGTTTATTATAGGACTAAAGACAGTCAAAACCAAGCAAAATCATTTCTAGCACTCTTTTTCACATTGACACCGAATGATTCTTCCTTAGGCTAACATTAAACCTTCCAACAACTTGTTCTATCTAGAATTAAATGTTCAACGAACTACTAAACAATAAAACCTGAAGTGCAACTTATCATCTTCAAACTTCACCTAACTTTAACTTCTAAAATTGTCCCTTAAAATATTTACTGAAAGCTGATAATCCTCTTATATAAAATTACTTTAATCGTTAACCCTAGATAACTAAACTTATATTAGTATTATTCTGTAACTAATCATTCGACTCATAGACGACGAATTAAAAACATGTATATTTTTGTATTTCCCTTATTTATATCAAACAAATTAGCGCAACTTAATGGAAGTATTACAATATTTTAATTAAACGATAGAAAGGTGGTAAAAAATTAGCGTTTGAAATCTTAACAGATTTCAAATTCGTAAAACTGGTAAAGGTCGGTAGTCTATTAGACAAATATTTAGTTATCTAGGATTAAATTAATTTACGACACTTGTATTCTATTATAGTATTTGTATGTACTGTTACAGAATGTTTCTTTGTAAAAAGAATTCTGAAATCCTTATTCTTACAATCAACCTTTAATCGGAATATAGAAATTAGAATTAATTGCCTTATGTTTAACCTTTGATTGCAGGATTCGATAGATCAATTTCTTTCATTTTAATTAAATTATGTTATTGGCTATTCTAAGGGTCGAAAATGCAATTGCTGTTAAAAACGAAGAACTCGGTGCTTATCGTTCACTTCATCATCCTGTTTATCTTTCCTCGTGAATTAAATTCGTACACCGTGAACGTCATAGGTAAATTGTTCTAATTAATCCATCTAATCATTTTTTCTTCTTTTCATTTTAATTAAATTATGTTATTGACTATTCTAAGAGTCGAAAATGCAATTGCTGTTAAAAACGAAGAACTCCATGCTTATCGTTCACTTCATCATCCTGGTTATCCTTCCTCGTGAATTAAATTCGTACACCGTGAACGTGATAGGTAAATTGTTCTAATTAATCCATCAAACCGTTTTTTCATTTTAATTAAATTATGTTATCAGCTATTCTAACGCTCGAAAATGTAATTGCTGTTAAAAACGAAGAACTCGGTGCTTATGGTTTACTTCATCATCCTGTTTATCCTTCCTCATGAATTAAATTCGTACACCGTGAACGTGATAGGTAAATTGTTCTAATTAATCCATCTAATCATTTTTTCTTCTTTTTTTCATTTTAATTAAATTATGTTATTGGCTATTCTAAGGGTCGAAAATGTGATTGCAGTTAAAAACGAAGAACTCCATGCTTATCGTTCACTTTATCATCCTGGTTATCTTTCCTCATGAATTAAATTCGTACACCGTGAACGTGGTAGGTAAATTGTTCTAATTAATCCATCTAATCGTTTTTTCATTTTAATTAAATTATGTTATTGACTATTCTAAGGGTCGAAAATGTGATTGCTGGTAAAAACGAAGAACTCGGTGCTTATCGTTCACTTCATCATCCTGTTTATCCATCCTCGTGAATTAAATTCGTACACCGTGAACGTAGTAAATTGTTCTAATTAATCCATCAAACCATTTTTTCATTTTAATTAAATTATGTTATTAGCTATTCTAATGGTCGAAAATGTGATTGCAGTTAAAAACGAAGAACTCCCTGCTTATCGTTCACTTTATCATCGTGTTTATCTTTCCTCGTGAATTAAATTCGTACACCGTGAACGTAATAAATTGTTCTAATTAATCCATCTAATCGTTATGTGTGTCAAGGAATTCAAGGGAGAGGCGTTATGATATCATACAGTGTCGATAATTGTTTGTACGTGTCGTCGAATAAAAAGATAAAATCGAGGCGGAAAGACATCGTAGACGTGTCATAGGTTGCCTCTACCGGAAGTACTTTGTGCGGTAAGTACAAATTGCTGCTGCCAAACTCTTTACTGCCACTTCAAATCGATTCAAATTTCATTCCGTAGCAAGCCTTTGTTTCGTGAGATCACGCCAACGAGTTGTATTGTTCGAGTTTATCTGTGAACCTGCAACACAAAGAACCAAAAGTGAATTATTAATAGAAATTCGATAACGTTAACCCTTTGCGTTCGAGGGGCGATTGTTAATCGCCGAATGATAGTTTCACAAATCTTCAGACTTTAGTTAGTTTGTTTATTAGTTAGGCCTGGAGGTTAAATAGTTGTACAGTAGCAGGCAAAAATTTAAGACGACAAGACAATGTAAAACATAGTTTTATAATATGCAAATACTGTTCGTATACTTATTTTTATCGTCATTATGGTAGAACACTATTGATTGATTAGTATAGAATATGATTTTTATTTATCGTGCTATTTCTTATTAATTAATTTATTTATTTTCCTTGGCTCTTTGGTCTTAAACTTTTGTCAGGCTACGGCGTATGTAAATTTTCGTATATGACTTAATTAAATTAAGTAAAGTTTAATATAAGCGATTCTTAGTAAATATTTGCACCTGAGAATCTTTGAAGTTAATATTATTAGACGACTAACAATCACCTCTCGAGAGTAAAGGGTTAATTGAATATAATTATTTTGATATGAATTTACAGCTTAAAGAAGATTAACGATAAATACAGGTAATTTTACAGTAACGCAGTATTTTTATAACGTGGACAGAAAATTGTAGATATTTATTATTATTATTTAGTAGGTCTGTATAACATGGTATTCTTATAATGTATAAATTATATAATAAATGTATAGGTTATAAGATAAAGAAAAATATGTAAAAATATGTAAAGAGATAAAAAACGGTAATAATAATAGAACAGCTGCTTTGCAATGATTAAGAAACTGATATTAGTGTACACTGTTTAATTTAATGCTTTTGATCATTTTTAGTTTAGTATAATTTAATACTCTTTAGGAATCCATTAAGTACGTTATACGATGAAATTCATCTGTTTTAAAAACATCTGCAAACCAAAAAGTTGTTTCTCTTATGTTACAATGTACAGTTACAGTATCTATTGAACGTAAAAAATTTTGTATAATTTCTAATTGTTAATATTCCATTTATCGATTAATTTATTTTTAAAATGTTTGCAAACCAAAAGGTTGTTTTTTTTTTTATGTCACAATATACAATTACAGTACTTATTGAATACAAGAAGTTTTGTACAATTTCTAATTGTTAATATATCATTTATCGTTTAATTTATTTTAAAAATGTTTGCAAACCAAAAAGTTGTTTCTTTTATGTTACAATGTACAACTACAGTATTTATTGAACGCAAGAAGTTTTGTATATTTTTAATTGCTAACATTTCATTTATCGTTTACTTTATTTTAAAAAACGTCTGCGAACCAAACATTCTTTTATGTAACAATGTATACATTTTATTATTTCTCACCCCACACGATAAAAGATTATTAGCCACAGTTACGTTGCTAACAGAATTCTCCCTATTAAGAACCGTTATTTCAGCAAAACCTCAAAACTCTCCCTCCGTGATTTATTTGAAAAAGGTGGTTTCGATGTTCTATCCACGTGATTTTAAGATTGTTCCGGGGAAAGGAAGAGGGATCCCATGTGACATCAGGACACTGTCCCACCTGGCCATTGTACGATCCTTCAGCACGATCGTGAAGTTCCTTATTTACCTGGATCAGCGAGAATTAAGCACGGAAACGGACGAACGAGCCTTGCGGACACCCTACTGTAACCTTAAAGATCGTGGGAAAAGTACACGCATTTTGGGAAAATTCAAACGAAAGGGAAAGACTCTTATTGTTTGAGGACAAATCCAAAAAACGAAAATGATTTTCGATAACGTGAGCTCTTTATCAAATGTGTTGTGTTAACACTAGGTTTACGTCAATTTGACGGATTTCGGATTTTATGAACAAGAGTAACAAAGACAATTACTATTATTCTTAACAATCTTTATTAACTTTTATCAATAGAATGATTCAAATACACCCTAATTTATTTCCTCTCAGCTCTGCAATTTAAAATTCTGTATGATGTATACCTGTTTTTTAATTATATGTATATTAGAAAGAAGATATACAAGAAATGTCTGCAAATCTAGTGTTAAATGAATTATATTTATTATGTATATTAGCTTAAATGTAATGTGCTTATAACTGCTGAATTTGATATTATTGTAATGCTGAGTTTTAATACATATTCCTATCACACGACACTCATTTATTTTCCACTCATCGCCCACTCATACTAACCATACATTCAAAAAACCAGTGAATTACTTTAATCACTTTTATTGTTTCAACATCAAATTTGCATTTTACACTAAACCATGAACCGATAAATATTCTAAAGTCATATGAATACTGTACGAAGAATAAAACTGAAACTATGTACAGTTACTCCCACTCTGCAATGTAAAACATAGTTTTAAGATTTGCAAATGTTGTTTATACATTTACTTTTATTGTTATTATGGTAGAACACTATTTATTGATTAGCATAGAATACAAACTTTGTTTATCGTGCTGTTTCGAGCAAATTTAGTTCTTTATTTTCGTTGAGTCTTTGGTGTTATACTTTTGTCCGCTACTGTATTCATTTTTATTGTCACTATGGTAGAACATTATACATTGATTAGCCTAGAATACAAATTTTATGTATACTGTTATTTCTTAGTAATAAATTTAGTTTTATCTGTTACTGTATTCATTTTTATTACCACTATTTATTGATTAGCATAGAATACAAACTTTTTTTATCGTGCAATTTCTAGTAAATTTAGTTCTTTATTTTCGTTGAGTCTTTGATGTTATACTTTTGTCCGCTACAGCATTAATTTTTATTGTCACTATGGTAGAACATTATTCATTGATTAGCCTAGAATACAAATTTTATTTACACTGTTATTTTTTACTAATTAATTAATTTATTTTCTTTGACCCTTTGGTCTTAAACTTTTATCCGCTACTGTATTCATTTTTATTATCACTATTTATTGATTAACATAGAATACAGACTTTGTTTATCGTGCTATTTATAGTAAATTAATTTCTTTATTTTCGTTGAGTCTTTGGTCTTAAACTTTTGTCCGCTACTGTACGTTCAGTCGTATTCCTATCCCAGGCCATAACGTAGTCAACATTTGAAATATTGTAAGTTTTATGTATACTGTTATTTCTTAGTAATAAATTTAGTTTTATCTGTTACTGTATTCATTTTTATTACCACTATTTATTGATTAGGATAGAATACAAACTTTGTTTATCGTGCTATTTCTAGTAAATTTAGTTCTTTATTTTCGTTGAGTCTTTGATGTTATACTTTTGTCCGCTACTGTATTCATTTTTATTGTCACTATGGTAGAATATTATTCATTGATTAACATAGAATACAAATTTTCTTTATCGTGCTATGTCCAGTAAATTAATTTCTTTATTTTCGTTAACTCTTTAGTTTTAAATTTTTGTCCATTACTGTACTTCCATTCGTATTCGTACAGTAGACCGAAACGTAGTCAACATTTGAATTATTATAACTTCGTGAAAAGAAGTCGCACAGTAATTATTTTGAACTCATTTTAAAGGTTGAATCTTCTATTTTTAGTTAGTTATTTATGTTTAATATAACATAACTAGTTATGTTTATATTTTTAGTTAGTTTGTTAGTTATAATCGTAAAAACTGTGTTTTATATTGTATTTTCTCACTATTATGTTTCACAATTTTTAAAAATTGAAGAACAATTTGACGAAACTGTGTTAAGGTAATAAAACATCTGAGTAAAATATTCAGATAATAGGTGTTCAGATAAATGAGGTTCTACTATACCACAATAAAGATACTCTGCAATGGTAATAAAATTTAATTCTAATTTTAGTCGTTCTTCCAGCTTATGAAGCTGAAGATCATCAAACATTTGTAACGTTACAATTGTCTGTATTTTTAAAAATGTTATAATATAAGAGACTACTACAGCTATTTTACATTTTAATTTTATTCTTAATTATCCACCAAATTTGATAATAACAAATTACTGTGTATTATACAAATACATGTTAAACGGAGAATAACATATGCCACCATTTGATTTACGCACATTTATTTAATTTCCACCAAAACGAGCAATAAAACAGATTTGAAAGAAAGGAATTTGTAATTCTTTTAACTGCCAATGCAACATGCTGACCTTTAGACTAACATAAAACTAAGCGAATTCAATTACGCACAAAGAAGCAGTCCTTGAAGTGTATCGCTTCTAGATAAACCCAAAAGAAAAATGAAAGAAGCACTCCCTTCTAAGGACGTTCGCTTATCACAAACAGGACGTGACTGGAAATCGTTTTTGAAAAAAAAGAACTGCGTAGAAAGTTGGAGATCGTGTGGATTTGCAATTTAAAATTTTAATTTCGGTTAAGTTTTATTTATATTAAATTGCCTGAAATTTTGTACCGATTTCTTACGGATAAAATAAAAAAGAATTTTGATATCTTCAGGAAGAAAACGAAATTTTTTAATTTTATCTCAGGAATGGTGAAAGACTCTAGGAAAAAATAGTATGCACCGTATTAAATGAAAAGATAATTACACTGAAGTATAAAATTTCCTTATTTATTTGAAAATCGGTATAAAGTTTCCTCATTAATTTGAAAATCGGCATAAATTTTCCAGATAATATAATATATTTATAGACACATAATTTAACAATGTTATACATAAATATTATATTAAGTAGTGTTTCTTTTTTTTAATTTCAATAATTAAATTCCAATCATTGGTATATTTTAAACAGCAGTAAACCTAATCCAGAGCCTAGTTATTACTGTATATGCATACACACATAGCAATAAATTTCAAAATAAATATAACATTTATGTTAACTATTTATATTAAGTGATATTTTATTTCTGTTTTCAATAATTAAATTCCTATCATTGGTATATTTTAAACAGCAGTAAACCTAACCCAGATTTAAGTTATTATTGTATATGTGTACATACATAGCAATAAATTTCGAAATAAATATAACATTTCTTCTAAATGTTTATATTAAGTGGTATTTCTTTTTTTATTTCAATAATTAAATTCCTATCATTGGTATATTTTAAACAGTAGCAAACCTAATCCAGATTTAATTTATTACTGTATATGTGTACATACATAGCAATAAATTTTAATATAAATATAACATTTCTGTTAACTATTTATATTAAGTGATATTTTATTTCTGTTTTCAATAATTAAATTCCTATCATTGGTATATTTTAAACAGCAGCAAACCTAATCCAGAGCCTAGTTATTATTGTATATGTGTACATACATAACAATAAATTTCAAAGTAAATATAACATTTCTGTTAACTATTTATATTAAGTGATATTTTATTTCTGTTTTCAATAATTAAATTCCTATCATTGGTATATTTTAAACAGCAGTAAACCTAATCCAGATTTAAGTTATTACTGTATATGTGTACATACATAGCAATAAATGTTAAGCTATAAATATAACATTTATGCTAATTATTTATATTAACCATCAATAATACTAAATGATGCTTATTATATATATCTACAGGTGTTCATCCTGATTACAATACATATTTTAAAGCTTCCATCACGTGAAACGTGTAATCTTAATTTACGAAAAACTCGGATTTAATTCGTGGTAAAGGTTTAACAATCCTTGAACAGTATAATCGTCGCTAAACCGTCGCCGATAGGAGCACGGTCACATTGTCATGCTGGTAATGTTTATTGATAAGATATACAACATGCGGGTTACCAGCATGTCAGACATTTCAAGTCTTTTGTTCTTCGCGAAGCAAGTTAAAGGAGAAGAACAGCAGGCCTACGAACATAAACCTTGCCGCCATTTCGTTACTTTAATTTTTTAAGTGAGGGAAACTCAGACAAAAGGAATGATGGTTTTATATACAAAGTACGGAAAAACTCAAATAAATTATGAACACACAAAACACGCTGGGAAAGAAACAGAAACAAACAAACATGAAAACATGGGAACAACATTTACACTTGAACACAGCAAATAATAAATGAAGCTAGAACAAAAGAGAGCCATGAATATTTTGCAATGGCGTGTAATTTAAACATTCATATTCTAACAAGGAAAAATATAGAATTAAACTACAGTGGCTCCAAAAAGTATTTATACACTGAATTATAAGGAAATTCATCTACTTCTGGAATTCCGATTTTAATGAAACTTTATGTGTGTACAGAGCATTGTGTATTCTGTGTGGACCAATTTTTTTTGTGGAAAAATATCTTTTAAGGGGGCTGATAACGGATTTCAAAGTTTGAGCAGTTTTTCACACTTTGAATGCAAGCTGTTCTGTGTTCTTTTTTTATGGCAGGGCGATAGAGTATTAAAAATTAAACATTTTCTATTTGAAAGGTTTTGCTTCATCAAGTACCATTACAAAGTTATCTTTAAATAATGAGAGAAAACTCAGAAACTTCAACGCTGGTTTCACCCCTTTAAAATGGAATTTAGACAAAAAGAAGAGATATTAATTCATACGTATACTATTACGACCTACATACCCACAAAGTTTCATTAAATAATTCTATCAGACTCAGAATTTCAGGGTTAAACGAATTTATTTGTGACATAGTGTACGAATATTTTTTGGAGCCACTGTAAATAAATTTTACTAGCAGATTAGAAAATTATAGAATACTATAAGATAAGTAGATAGGTATCATTTAGTACTGCTGGTGATTTTATTAGAGATAGTTGACATAGATGCTAACTTTTACTTTGAGATTTATATATTATAATAAATATTGTATAATATTTAATAACTGGAACAGAACAGTGGTTTTGTTCATATTCAGATAATAGGAATTCGGATAACAGAATTATTCTATAGTTACACGACAGGACAATGTAAAACAACTTTATGGTTTGCAAATATTGTCTATATATTTACTTTAATTTGTTATTATGGTAGAAAACTATTTAATTAATGTATTTACTTTCGTTGAATCTTTGGTCTTATACCTTTGTCCGCTATTGTATTCATTTTTATTGTCACTATGGTAGAACATTATTCATTCATTAGCATAGAATATAAATTTTATTTATACTGTTATTTCTTATTAGTTAATTTATTTATTTTCTATATCCTTTGGTCTTAAACTTTTGTCCGCTACTGTATTCATTTTTATTATCACTATTTATTAATTAACATAGAATATAAATTTTATTTATACTGTTATTTCTTATTAATTAATTAATTTATTTTCGTTGATTCTTTGGTCTTAAACTTTTGTTCGCTACTGTATTCATTTTTATTATCTATATTTATTTATTAGCACAGAATACAAATTTTGTTTATCGTGCTATTTCTAGTAAATTAATTAATTTATTTTTGTTGAACCTTTGGTCTTAAACTTTTGTTCGCTACTGTATTCATTTTTATTATCTATATTTATTTATTAGCACAGAATACAAAGTTTGTTTATCGTGCTATTACTAGTAAATTAATTTATTTATTTTTGTTGAATCTTTGGTCTTAAACTTTTGTTCGCTACTGTATTCATTTTTATTATCTATATTTATTTATTAGCACAGAATACAATTTTGTTTATCGTGCTATTACTAGTAAATTAATTTATTTATTTTTGTTGAATCTTTGGTCTTAAACTTTTGTTCGCTACTGTATTCATTTTTATTATCTATATTTATTTATTAGCACAGAATACAAATTTTGTTTATCGTGCTATTACTAGTAAATTAATTTATTTATTTTTGTTGAATCTTTGGTCTTAAACTTTTGTTCGCTACTGTATTCATTTTTATTATCTATATTTATTTATTTGCACAGAATACAAATTTTGTTTATCGTGCTATTACTAGTAAATTAATTTATTTATTTTTGTTGAATCTTTGGTCTTAAACTTTTGTTCACTACTGTATTCATTTTTATTATCACTATTTATTAATTAACATACAATACAAATTTTATTTATCATGCTATTTATATTAAATTAAAATATTTATTTTCTATGACCATTTTGGTCTTAAACTTTTGTCCGTTAGTGTATTTAACACGATGGAGTATAGATTAACGTACTGTCGCGATCTCGTTACACTTTCCAGCAATGATATCCTTCTTCGTATCCTTAAATGTAAGTAGTGAACGTAATCGCGTGTCGTATGTCACGTGTCCTGAAGAAAAATTCGGCCGATTAACAGCGAGGTTAAGACGCTACCGACGCCGGTGTACTCTTAGTGTCTGCCGGCAAGGAACGAGAATGCATAATCATTATTTAAGGAGAAGAAATTTCATCGAACTCCTTCCGGCTTTCTGTGGCGGTCTCCCGGAGAAAAATAATCCCGATTAAAGTAGGGTTAAAATTTCGCCATGCTCGTTACCTGGTCGGCAGCCACCAAGCAAACGAGAGGAGAAAACGAAAAAGAGAGGACGAAAGGAAAGAGAAAGGGTAGAACGAAGCAGAGCAAAAGTTCAGTTAACCGTTTGCACTTCGAATTATTTTTCTATTTGATTTCCAATAACTCCCTAGTATTGTAGGTGTTTTATTTGAAATTTACTTCAAAGGACAATTCCTTAAGTGGTACTCACTTTAAACGATTTTGTTTTATTTATTATATTAAACATAGCTCTCAAACTTTATTGTAACTTATATTTCTGAATTTTCTAAATTTTTTAATTAAAAAATAAGCTTGCTACGTCGACACCGACTATAACAAATACAATAGTGTGGCCTGGGGACCATTTTAAACGAACTTTTTTATTAATTATATAAATATAGTTCTCAAACTTTATTGTAACTTATATTTCTGAATTTTTTAAATCTTTTAATTAAAAAATAAGCTTGCCACGTCGACATTGTCTATAACAAATAAAATAGTGTGGCCTGGGGACCATTTTAAACAAATTTTTTTATTAATTATATAAACATAGCTCTCAAACTTTATTGTAACTTACATTTCTGAATTTTCTAAATTTTTTAATTAAAATATAAGCTTGCCACGTCGACATTGTCCATAACAAATAAAATAGTGTGGCCTGGGGACCATTTTTTCATAATACCCATGGCAGTCAACGTGTTAACGAAGTACTTCTTTTAACAGTTACATATACATAATTAGTATAATAGATGTATGTAGTTGCTCTATTAATTGTTTAAATATACCTTTGTTTCTTGTTACGTTGTAACAACATTCATTTTCATAAAATTTTATATTTCATCTTCATAAAACTTCCAGCAGTAATTCAAGGGTATATTTGCAGACATCACCATTAAGCCTAATTAATACCCTTCCAAACAACTGCACTTATTGCCATGCCAGTCTCGGGTTTCTCACATTTTTGCTATGTACCTTCGATTTGGCCTGGTTTTGTTCATAATTTTAGGTAGTTTACACGATTAAGGCTGCTAGCCTCAGTACATTTTACTTTTGGCCGATGAAACAAAATGTACCTGAAATTGACAATATCTCCCACCCCAACAAGGAAAACAAACACCCCATTCCTAACACCTTTTATATAAGCACACAACATCCCTCCAGCGTCGGATTAAGTAAAAATACACTAAACAGTAATGTCCAACCACGCTCGTGTAACAGAAATATATTCAGTTTCTTTTTGTCTTTAAATCTTTGTCTGTATTATTAAGAAAGAGATACTGCATACAAAACTGCATGCACAAACTTGTATACAGGGTGTTCGGACAGCCCTGGGCTTAAATTGAAAGAGTAACTCCCTGAGACATTCTAAGACGAAAATCAAGAGTAACGATTTTGCGTTTGAGGCTTTGTTTACGAGTTATAACTAGTTAAAGATATCGTTTAATCCAAACCGTTCGACGCTTGAGCATCACTGTGGACTCAGCGACGTTACCGACCCAGTTGCCTCGGTTACCCGCTCTCAAGCGTCGAACGGTCCGGATTAAACGATATCTTTAACTAGTTATTACTCGTAAACAAAGCCTCAAACGCAAAATCGTTACTCTTGATTTTCGTCTTAGAATGTCTTAGGGAGTTACTCTTTTAATTTAAGCCCAGGGCTGTCCGAACACCCTGTATATTACGTTAAATTCAAGAAACACTAAAAATCATACGTTGTGCTATCATTTTGTCGCGAACTGTATCCCGTTTCATAACTTGTTATTCATCTTTAATTTTGAATATTTGCTAATTTAACGACTAGATTGTACTTTAATAGAAATGGTCTACCTGAATATGAAATGGTTGTAGTTATTCATATTTGGACGGGTAGAATTTTGAAATTTTATCTAATAACCGAATCGCGAACGAATTCGCAGCGTCCATATTGGTTTAATGATCGTTTTACATATTACCAAGTTGTTATCCACATTTAATTTTCAACATTTGTTAACTTAACAAATAAATTGCCCTTTAATATAAATATGAATTTTTAAATTTTACTTAATAATGTATAAGAAATCTTTGCCATCTCAAACAACGAAGTCTCGTTGATCTCTTGTTCCTTACCCGCGCTATTATTTTATCGCACCTAGTTTTCACAAGAAGGTTAAATTTTCCGTAAAAAATATAACCTGTGATTAATTTTTGTCTGTATTATTAAGAAAGAGATGCAGTATGCAACGCATATAAAAGTGTGCACGCAAGATTCTAACATATAAAAACAATTTTAGTGTCTAATCGATAATCAATCATTCGCTCGACGATCGAAACAAAATTTTTAATCATTAACCGCGTTTGCATATTTCAATCAAACAGTTTATCAGATAACACAATAATACAACTTAATGTTCTCTATATGTTGAATAATAGGACTATACAACCACGCTATACTTACCTTACCTTTATTTTTAAGTTATGAAATGTCCAACAAATTGTAGATGAGAAGTTGTATTCAAAATTAATAGAACTATAAATTTCTTGCACAAAACTGCATGCACAAACTTGTATACATTACGTTAAATTCAAGAAACACTAAAAATCATACGTTGTGCTATCATTTTGTCGTGTACTGTACTGGCGACCTTTTAACACTTTCAGATTCTGTTCGACGTATACCTTACTCCTTAGTGTATGCATATTGGAAATGTTCGTAAATCTAGTGTTAAATATTCGAGTGTCTAAGTTGCCGCTCGAAGTGCACAACGTTTTAATTTTTGAAAATACTTAAACTCATTGTACGCATTGTACATTCTTGTTCTTACGATTGATGACCTTTTAACAGGGTTTCATATAAGAGGACACCATTTTGCAACGTAACTATCGTGTTATACGAGGGTTGACTGTACGTCCAAGCAGGCGACCGTCTTAAAACGAAACGAAGAGCCGGAAAAGGCCGATGGGCTCGCGCACAACGGGATGATATCAACGTGACCGGGAGCCAAGGAAGGAATTTATTAAATTAATTTGCCGTGGCGACGTATCTCGTAAATTTCGTAGATGACCTCACTTTATAATTGTCGGGAATTACTTGCCCGGTTGTTCAGTCGGACAGGCCTTTCGCGTGAGACTTCTTACTCCCTAGGATAAACGTTTCATCGCCACTTTCGTCTACAACTATGTGACGTTCATTAACACTATTCCTACCGACACTTCACGTATACTTATTCCTATCGCGACATTCTCACGTAAAACAGACTACAAATTTTTCTCAGAAAGTAAACAATGAAAAAGAAAAGTGAATATTGAAAAATGCATTATAGGTTTATTTGAGGAAAAGTGTAAAATTTAAAAGCGGTTCGATTACGTTGTATACGTGAAATTGTAATCGAAATTTTAGAAACGGTCATTTGACCGGTCGTGGTAAGAATAGTGTTAAAAGTAAAAGTGACATTAACTTATAACGTGTAGTAGCTTCAAAAAATATCCGTACGCTATATTACAAATAAATTCATTTAACTCTAAAATTCCGATAATAAAACTTTGCCAGTACGTAGAGTATGTGATAGTTACCATATTTATTAAAAAAAAAAAAACTAAAAAAGTAACGGTATTATTTGAAAAACAAAAATACTCGATTCGAAAGCATTGGAGTGAAAATTATTGAAAGCATATGGATAGAAAGCAAAAAAACGAATAAATGGTCAAATTTATTGCTGACTATATTAAGTCTTAGATATAAATAATAAATAGTTTAACAAAGAGGGAGTAATCGCTTTTAGAATTTTGAGCTAGTGTTGAATTTACTGAAAATTGTACTTTGGAAAAACAGAGAATGCATTTGATGAACTGTGAACAATATTAATTCAAGGCTAACTAATAACAAAAATTAATAGAATCAATGGCAGCGCTTTATTGAGGAAAAAATGGAAGATCTTCCCCTTCGATTGGCTAAGTGTTAAATATTTCGATTATAATTGTACATAGGTACGGTAGATAAGGATGGCCAATGAATGTAAATTACTATTTAATGAAAGGGATTGCTAATCTTCATAGATTTATAGAAAGTTGATTGAGAATGCACAGAAAGATACAAAATATTTTAAACAAAGTAAATATGCATTTAAATGGCAATGTTTTAAAGGGTGAAACAAATCTCCATTTGGATTTCACTTCTTTGGTTGTGTTCGTGTATGAAGTCTATTAATGAACGCGTACTACAGTGTTATCTGCTCACATTCACTAGTGAAAGAACTAGTGAAGAACTTAACTCCAGTTAGTAAAGGTTAACAAACACTAGAGGGAGTATACAATCATTAATAAATGTGGATTTATTATTTTCAAATGAAGTACTTCCACTAATTTACACTCATGGAACAATCTACTTCTATACCTATGCGTAACACGTAAGTACATACACTACCGGCCAAAAGTTTGGAATCACTCAGAGGTTTTAAACAACATTTGTATTTAAACGAAAATGAAGTTAAAATGATAACATCTCAGAAAGCTCTTCCATGAGAAGTCTACCACGATAAAGGAAACTGTTGTTAAAATTAGTAATATTAATTTCAAACGAACAAAAAATTAATAATAATAACTTCTTACATGAGAAGTCTACCACGATAAAGGAAACTATTGTTTTAATTAGCAGTATTAATTTCAAACAAACAATAAATTAATAATAACAATAATAACTTTTTCCATGAGAAGTCCATCACGATAAAGGAAACTATTGTTATAATTAGCAATATTAATTTCGAACGAACAATAAATTAATAATAACAATAATAACTTCATATATGAGAGGTCTACCACGATAAAGGAAACTATTGTTATAATTAGCAATATTAATTTCAAACGAACAAAAAATTAATAATAATAACAATAATAACTTCTTACATGAGAAGTCTACCACGATAAAGGAAACAGTTATTAAAATTAGTAATGTTAATTTCAAACGAACAAAAAATTAATAATAATAATAATAACTTCTTACATGAGAGGTCTACCACGATAAAGGAAACCGTTATTAAAATTAGTAATGTTAATTTCAAAGGAACAATAAATTGTCATAGATTTGAAATGGCTGCAATTCTGAAAGTGATTCAAAGAAGAGAACTCAAAGCTTTGGAATTAAAATATTGCATCTTTTATATTTTATGAGTTAATGATTATTTGAAAAATTTGTATAATATATCTCGAAATTACAATTATTAATTATATTCAAATAATGTTATTTCAACAAACATCTAAGTATAACATGTGTAACAAAATGTTTGTACGTACACGAATAAAACTGTTTTACTCTAATTATTCCAAACTTTCGAGTACTAGTGTACTTACGTACAATGACTCATAAAATCGATCACATGATTCAGTCACGTTTCCTTTCAAGACTGAGTCGTAATTTTCAACACGTTCCAAGCTTTTTACTTAATTAATACAATTTGTAATTAGAAATTACAATTTGATATACTTTTGATATACCTGATATACGTTTGTAATTTAAATACGGTAGCGGACAAAAGTTTAAGACCAAAGAGTTAACGGAAATAAATAAATTAATTAATAAGAAATAACAGTATAAATAAAATTTGTATTCTATGCTAATGAAGAAATAATGTTCTATCATAATGACAATAAAAGTAAATAGATAAACAATATTTTCGAACCATAAAACTATGTATTATACTGTTCTCTCGTCATGAACTTTTGTCCGCTACTGTACCTTGAATATCACAAATATGTACCCGGTTAACTAAATTTTTCGTGATCGGTTAGTCCAAACAAGATATTTCTCTTGTAATTTAAATACAGTAACGGACAAAAGTTTAAGACCAAAGAGCCAACGAAATTAAACTAACTGATTTATAAGGAATAGCATGATAAACAAAATTTGCATTCTCTGCTAATCAATAAATGGTGTTCTATCATAGCACTTTTGTGAACCGCGATGCATTTTGGTCATTTAGTAAATTTGTGGGAAAAAAGAATGCGAAGCGTTGTCTAGCAATGCAACAACACACATATGTCCCACATACATGACATGTATGTGTGACATTTTATATGAATGCATTGTAATTATACAATACCCGCTATCCACCACAAATCTACTAAATACATATTTTTACGTGACCCACACTCCAGTGACAGACTGCGAAAAACGTAAAAGTACGTTGCTCACAGTCCAAGTGATAGTAACGATAAAAATGAATGTACAGACAATATTTGCAGACCATAAAAAACTGTGTTCTACATTTTCCTCTCGTCTTAAACTTTTGTACGCTACTGTAGCTGACAACATTCGAAAGTCCAATGATCTGCTTAGAGGATGTGAATATTTCCTGCATTATAACACAAAAAAAAAAAGAAACTTCTCCATTGCTGTATTGATTTTCAAGCGAGCTACCTCGAAGGCAAGCGATTTCATTCTGGAAACAAGGTGTAACCAGGAAAAACTTTTATAAATACGATCTCATTACTTTCGGAACAGAGCACGTACGCCTCAGGTATTTCTGAAGTTTCTCGTAAAACGGGACCTCCGCGACTGGGAACGCAAAAAGGTAGGAGGAAAAAGGCGAAGGATTGCTTATTGCCAGAAGCAGAACATCATTTTAATTTGTATGATTGACGCGGGTAGCTCGCTTTAAGGCCAGGATAATTGAATGACCAACGGGACGAAAAAGAGACTTTATAAGAACCGTAGTAGCGCAAACACGTTAATGGTTTCTTTTAAAGGCGAATCTTATCGAAAGCTTGGATAAGTAAGCCGCGTGGAAATTGAATTGCGAATAATGTGAAAGTTAATATCGGTTATTTCGCCAAACTTACTGTTGATCGTTCGAATGAGAAGTGTATAATACAGAGCGTCCAGGATGGCTGGTACACAATAGGACCTCGTTTAATCGAACAGTGTTAAGTAATAATAATTCTTTGTTTTTTTTTTAAATTATGGAACGTAACAGCGAAAAAAAAATAGAATAGACAGAATAGAACTTCCTTTATTCGAACAGTGCAACTTAATAGTAATTCTTTGTTTTTTAAAATTATGGAATTTAACATTGAAAAAGAAATAGAATAGACACAATAGAACTTCCTTTATTCGAACAGTGCAACTTATTAGTAATTCTTTGTTTTTTAAAATTATGGAATTTAACAGTGAAAAAGAAATAGAATAGACACAATAGAACTTTCTTTATTCGAACAGTACTACTTAATAGTAGTTTTCTGCTCTTTTTAAAATTATAGAATTTAAAAATGGAAAAGAAATAGAATAGACACAACAGAACTTCCTTTATTCGAACAATGTTACTTAATAGTAGTTCTTTACTATTTTTTAAAATTTTGCAATTCAATAGTGAAAAAAAATAGAATAGACACAATAAAACCTCCTTTAATCGAACAGTTATTTAATAATGGTTTTTTGCTTTTTTTCAAATTATGCAATTCAACAGTGAAAAAGAAATAAAATAGACACAACAGAACCTACTTTATTCGAACAGTGTTACTTAATAGTAGTTTTCTGCTTTTTTTTAAATTATGGAATTTAACAGTGAAAAAGAAATAGAATAGACAAATATTGAAACAAACTATTAATATTCATTTAAATAAATGTAATTTAGCATAATAAAATTGTAATTGTTCTATTACTTGAAAGTTCTTTTATCTTAACACAGTTGTCTCTCTATTAGATGATACATATGTGGAAAACTCTAGTATATTCAAACTAGAGATAATTCTATGTAGAAAAAATATTTTTGCACAGTATTGTAAATCAAAATCCGTTGATTTTGGTTTATTGTCATTTCAGTCTTATTTCATTAAAAGTGTGAAACATCCTGTGTATGTTAAATATTATTTTAAAAAGCTATCATATTTTTAATGTTTAGTTACAATTACAAATTTGGATTAAGTCTACATGCACAATAATGAATTACTTTGAAAGCATCGACTTTTATTTTACAATGTTTTACAATGTTTATATGCCAACACTTCGAAATTACCGACAAACACTTAAATCAGCTCTTGTTTCATGAAATACTTTTATCGTCGACAGTCATTTCATTACTCTTGTCTACGTACATATTTAATCCAATGATTATCAATTAAATGTTATCGCTAACAATTTATTTTTCTTATATACATATAAAGTAATAATGAGAAAAATAATAAAAACAGTCGTAGTGTTAATATTACTACTCTATTAACTATAGTAAATTAAACGTTAATTGTGCCTGGGAAATAGAAATTGTAAGTGTATTAACACAAATTGTTAATGTCATAAACATTTGTTAATTTTTAATTATTAAATCAAATATTAATTGCTTTTATATTAGCATTATTAGTATATTATATTATTTATATTAGTATTTACTAGTATCAAATACTAGCTATTTTATTAATTACAAATGTAATTACAAGGATATATTTTATGCTAATGCTTTAAGGAAATTCATTTTCATGTAAGTAAGAATTCCCACTATTTTCACCTTCACTTGAAGCATGTATTTCTTTCTTTTTTTTTTATTAAACTATAAAACCCTATACGGGGTAATTAGCGATATGCAAATTGCTGTGCATGTCAACATTACGCTATTAAGGCAAATAAAATTTGTAGGATAGGCGTGTGCGATACGACGCATTCTGTGTCGATAGTAATATGTTTCGGAGAAACGAGTCGATGTAAGCGTCTGTCGGCATATAAACAATAACGCGACGAAATCGTGTCGATGAAACAAAAGTCGGTGCTTTTACGGTAACCTCAGAATTGTTACAAAATTGTTACAAATGAACACATCTTTGCAAACTGTACTATCTAATATTTTGGTATTTTTATTCACAGATATTATATTCAAATATTTTATTTAATGAAATTATTAGAATAACCTCACAATAATTACTGTTACAAATAAACAAATCTATGCAAATTGTGCTATCTAATATTTTGGTATTTTTATTCACAGATATTATATTCAGATAGCTTATTTAATGAAATTATTAGAATAATCTCACAATAATTACTGTTACAAATAAACAAATCTATGCAAATTGTGCTATCTAACATTTTAGTGTCTTTATTCTTAAATATTATATTCAAATACTTTATTTAATGAAATTATTGGAATAATCTCACAGCAATTATTGTTACAAGTGAACAAATCTATGCAAATTGTGCTATCTAATATTTTGGTATTTTTATTCACAGATATTCAAATAATTTATTTAATGGAATTATTAGAATAATCTCACAACAATTATTGTTACAAATAAACAAATCTATGCAAATTGTGCTATCTAACATTTTAGTGTCTTTATTCTTAAATATTATATTCCGATATTTTATTTAATGAAATTGTTAGAATATAAATAATTTTACTGTTTGTGGCGTTATGTTTAAAGTTTCTCGAAATTTAAAAAAATAAATAATTTATAAGAGAAAAACCGAAGCGAGCAAGCAAATATTTGTTAAATTTCAACAAATGTCAGCTTTCAGATTGTTCTTTATACTCCCCATTTGTGGACTGCCTCCTTGCTGCTACCCATATGTTAAGAATATGAAAAACTTCTGTCGCCTTATGGTTGCGTTAAGTGCTCCTACATGCACATGCGTCAAATATTATATATCCGATTAACTGTGTGGCACGCGGGTTACGAACATTTCTAAAGAAACGATGATTTCTATTCGTGGAAAGACGACTGCACAGCCAACTAACGCTTTTTTCTATTTCTGCTATTTTTCTAACATCCAAGGATAAAAACGTTAGCAAAAATCATTAAATTCACGTTTATTTCTATAATAATAAATGGCAATTTTTTTTTTTTATTAGTATGTTATTGAATTTTTCAGAAAAGTATTAAATAAAAAGCTCTAATACCTTTCGGAAAAACAGAATTTTTAAATTTCACCTAAATAGTGATGAAAATCCTTAGAAAAAAAGTTAATATAATTCTTATTAAATAAAAAATTAACTACACTGAAATATAAAGCTTTTATTATTTATTAATTTATTATTTATTATATATTATTATATTTATTATATATTATTAATTATTAATAATTATTTATTATTTATTAAAAGATTGGTATGTGTTTTTTTCAATAAATTTGTTTCCCAACACTGAAGTTACATCAAACAATTTTTATGGTGAAATCAACAATATTTCCACTAAAATATAAATTGTATCAGCAATCGAAGTGTAAAATAAAGTTAACTCTCTATAGGTCGAATTTTTGTTTTAAATATAAAAAATTCGATGAAATGGAAAATCAACAATTATAGTCCTATATATACAAATAAAAAAAAGATTGTCCAGTTTAAACAATTTTATATTATAGAATATTATAGAATTAATATGTATACCCTACCTCATGAAAAAAACTAAAATTATTTGTTAAAATGTCAATAAATTTGCATGCGAGGGTTAAAATAGAATTTTGATCTTACTAATTAAATTGTTCACAATATTAATCGTAAAATTCAGTTGTATAATTCTGTAACATAAAACTATATGACGAAAAATAGCATAACTAAGTAAACAGAAGGCCAGAGAAGAAAATGAACATATGTGTGATCCACACACACAGAAATGGATTAATGGTGAGCAATTGGAAACCACGAGGATTGAGAAAGGTCTGGTTCGAGAGATATTTCGAGGATACCCGACATATGGCAAAATGGTGAACCACTTCCGTTTGTGGGCGCGCACTTTTGATGCCGATGCCGCAGTGGCAGGGTAGCATTTTAAAACGCGCCAGCAGACTAGCCATGCGAGAACCAGCACGAGCTTCAAGTTTTCCCGACACATGGTTCTTTTGACCAGCTTCTTCTTTAACATCGATGCAAGTACACTTCAGCATAATCTTATCGCCAGATAAATATTACATAGAGCCAGGCTTAACACATTGCGGACCAAACATTTTATTATTAACCATGCCCAGTGGCCGGGTATATTTTTGTGTCAATTATTTTTGCAAACTCCAGAGCTGAAAGGGAAATAGACTAGAGTATATTCTTATCAGTCCTGGAATAATAGTAATTGTTTTTGCAAACTTTGCTCATGAAGTCTTAAACACGTCAGATTGCGGGAGCGCAAAGGGTTAGGTTGCTTTCAAAATCATCGATGAACAGTAAGAGCAGCAAACAATGAGAACGCGACCAAATGTTACGTCTGCAGACGCTTCGCAAAGTGGTTATAATACGTAAAGTTTATTTTCTAAATCAAATAAAGTTCGATATGAACGAATTTTAATAAATAACTTGGCATTTGAAAATCTTCGAAATTAATATTATGGGACGATTAATAGCCGGCTTTCGAGCGCAAAGGGTTAGGTCGTTTTCAAAATCATCGATGAGCAGTAAGAGCAGCGAACAATGAGGACACCCCCAAATGTTATGTCTGCAGAGACTCTTAAAGTGGTTATAAAGCGTAAAGTTTATTTTCTAAACCAAATAAAGATCGAAATGAACGAATTTTAATAAATAACTTGGCATTTGAAAATCTTCGAAATTAATATTATTGGACGATTAGTAACCGGCTTTCGATCACAAAGGGTTAGGTCGCTTTTAAAATCATAGATGAACAGTAAGAGCAGCGAACAATGAGGACACCCCCAAATGTTACCTCTGCAGACACTCTTTTAAAGTGGTTATAAAGCGTAAAGTTTATTTTCTAAACCAAATAAAGTTCGATATGAACGAATTTTAATAAATAACTTGGCATTTGAAAATCTTCGAAATTAATATTATTGGACGATTAATAGCCGGCTTTCGAGCGCAAAGGGTTAGGTCACTTTCAAATCATCGATGAACAGTAAGAGCAACGAACAATGAGAACGTATCCAAATGTTACGTCTGCAGACGCTTCGCAAAGTGGTTATAAAGCGTAAAGTTTATTTTCTAAATCAAATAAAGTTCGATGTGAACGAATTTTAATAAATAACTTGACATTTGAAAATCTTTGAAATTAATATTATTGGACGATTAATAGCTGGCTTTCAAGCGCAAAGGGTTAGGTCGCTTTCAAAATCATCGATAAACAATAAGATCAGCGAACAATGAGAACGTATCCAAATGTCGCGTCTGCAGACACTCTTAAAGTGGTTATAAAGCGTAAAGTTTATTTTCTAAAGTAAATAAAGTTCGATATGAACGAATTTTAATAAATAACTTGGCATTTGAAAATCTTGAAATTAATATTATTGGACGATTAATAGCCGGCTTTCGAGCGCAAAGGGTTAGGTCACTTTCAAAATCATAGATAAACAGTAAGAGCAGCGAACAATGAGAACGCGACCAAATGTTACGTCTGCAGACGCTTCGCAAAGTGGTTATAACGCGTAAAGTTTATTTTCGGGAACGTCGACGCCGCTCGACACGTGTTCGAAGGAAACGCCGAACACGAATTTCCACTTGGCGACGCTTCTTCGAAGTAGTTGTCACGTGCGCGGCGCCGATCAACAGCCTGTCGGTTTTAGCCACTTAAAGTACTTATTTACTTCAACAAGCACTATCCCACTCGCAGTTTATCAGTTTTTCACGAACGTGAACAATATTATACACGCGACTGCCTATTATCGCTTATCCGGAACAGTTGGGCTAGTGTTAGTGCTTGTTGGTAATGTTAGCAATTTTTCTAATTCTTGATAATGACGTCAACTTGGGTTCCATATCAGCCAAGTAGGTACTTCATACGATGAGATGCTTCAAGTATATCACAGATTACGAGTGTCTTACCATTAGAAGCAAGAACTATGAAACCACCTAACCTCGATTGTACAGGCACATACAGTAGAGGACAAAAGTTTAAGACCAGAAGGGTCATAGAAAAAATAAATTAATTAATAAGAAACAGCACGATAAACAATATTTATATTCTATGCTAATCGATAAATAGTGATAATAGAAATAAATACAGTACAGGACAAAGTTTAAGACAAAAGTGTCGTAGAAAATAAATTAATTACTTAATAAGGAATAACAGTATAAATAAAATTTGTATTCTATGCTAATGAATGAATAATGTTCTACCATAGTGACAATAAAAATAAATACAATACGGGACAAAAGTTTAAGACTAGAAGGGTCATAGGAAATAAATTAATTAATTAATAAGAAGCAGCACGATAAACAAAATTTATATTCTACGCTAATCGATATAGTGACAATAAAAATAAATACAATACGTGACAAAAGTTTAAGACTAGAAGGGTCATAGAAAATAAATTAATTAATTAATAAGAAATAGCACGATAAACAAAATTTATATTCTATGCTAATCGATAAATAGTAATAACAGAAATAAATACAGTACAGAACAAAAGTTTAAGACCAAAGGATCATAGGAAATAAATAAATTAATTAATAAGGAATAACAGTATAAACCAAATATATATCCTATGCTAATGAATGAATAATGTTCTACCATAATGACAATAAAAATAAATACAATACGGGACAAAAGTTTAAGACTAGAAGGGTCATAGAAGATAAATAAATTAATTAATAAGAAATAACAGTATGAATAAAATTTGTATTCTATGGTAACTAATGAATAGTGATAATAAAAATTGATACAGTAACGGACAAAATTGTACAAGATTTTATTTAGTTTGTTTATTAGTCAGACTCAGAGGTTAAATACTCATATATTTAAATTTTAATATATCATTTAACTAAACTAAATGACGTTTAATATAGGCGAATCTTAGCAAATATTTCGATTCTGAACATTTTTGAAGTTAGTATCATTAGACGACCAACAATCACCTCTAGAGTGCAGAGGGTTAACTCGTGACCGGTCAACAATGTGTTAATATGATTACATTCCAGATGCTTCGTCATTAAATTCTTTCCCGACCTATTTTTATAGTTAAAAACGTTGAAGAATGTTACATTGAAAAAGTAAAGCTGAGGGATGGTAAAGACGTGTTTTCTACAAAAAAATTAGAGTTGTCTCAAAAAGGGGTTGTTCCATATCAAGAAAAAAAACGCATGAAGCGCTAAGGGTTAAAAGTGATTTATCTCTTTTGGTATCCAGCCCATTTAACGAATTTGCTAAGGTTTGAGAAAAAGCTCATAAAAACGGAAGTAAGAATGATATTTACAAAATTCAACAAGAAGCATATTACGGAATAAACGAAAAAATTGAAACATTTATAACGTTTTATAAATTTATTTTCAGATAGAGCTCTCTCACAATGCAAATAGTTAGGCGCCATGGCATACGCAACGATATATCATCGTTCGGTACTAAAAGGGTTAACCCTTTGCACTCGTATGTCTCAGCGTATGCGACATCACAAGTTTTACCGTGGAATTTTCATTTTTTTTTAAATTATACTCATGAAATGTTACAGCTAAGTATGCTAATAACTAATAATTGGAAAAGTTTTGTTTTGATTGAATAAAACAACAAATTCCGAGTTGGTCAATTCATGCCATTTATGGTCATATTAAATCATATTAAATTTTTGACGTGCCTCGATTTTGTAATCAAGCATTTCCGAACGGAAGAAGCAACAAAAATGTGATGTAAGAAAACCTGGAGCACTAACCTTTCTGTTACACGTGTGTGAGACGTTGGGCATGCGGCTGATGTACCAGCCTGCCCTGCTCCTGTTCCCACCAGCTAACAACGTCCATGAATTCACCGGATTCGGTGATCTCCTGCTTATAATAGAGAGCTCCAGAAAAGGTTTCCGGGCTCGCCGCGTAAACGGTGGCTGCACCCTCTTCACTGTCCCCGGCGCCACTGTACGGCGATAGAATTTGGGGCTCGAGGTTCTCCTCGTTCTGTCCATAATACTCGGATGGCGGAGAGGCTACCGAATTAGGGGAGAGCCGTGAAAAATTCTGCGTGTTCGACAGAGTCAGCGGTTCCAGATTCTCCTCGTCCCCTACCGAGGATGCATAGTAATCACGCGGCGATGAAACTGCGGTTCGATTTGGCGATAACCTGCAATTCATAGCATTCAAGGATTTTAATGGCAACTCAATCATTTTATACGCATTGTAATTAACACTAGAACTACCAGAGCAATCAAAATGAATAATTAGTAATTATGGATTTTAGATTATAGATTCATTATGGTAAGGCTTCCAAAATTTGCTATGATTTTCTGCAGAAGGTATTGATAAAGATTTGTTTTCTATGTATTCGGTATCTTTTTATGCAATTCTCAATTTTATCTCTGCCATGCAAATAAGCACACTATAATTGTCGGTAGTTCTAGTGTTGAGCGTCCACTATTGTACATATTAACACTAAAACTACTAGAGCAATTAAAATGAACAATTAGTGATTATTCATATCAAATTTATAAATTCATTGTGGTAAAGCTTCCGAAATTTGCTATGATTTTCTGCAGAAGGTATTGATAAAGATTTGTTTTCTATGTATTCGGTATCTTTTTATGCAATTTTCAATTTTATCTCTGCCATGCAAATAAACATACTATAATTGTCGGTAGTTCTAGTGTTGAGCGTGCACTATTGTACATATTAACACTAGAACTACTAGAGCACTTAAAATGATCAATTGGTGATTATTCATATCAAATTTATAAATTCATTGTGGTAAAGCTTCCGAAATTTGCTATGATTTTCTGCAGAAAGTATAAATAAAGTATTTTCTAATGCAATTCTCAATTTTATCTCTTCCATGCAAATAAATACACTTTAATTGTCGGCCGTTCTATTGTTAACCCGTCATATTTGGGAAAGAATACAATTTAAATTAATTTACACTGTGTTTTTTTTTACAGGTTAATAAAGTTGGAAATTATCTGTGATTTAACACTAGAACTACTAGAGCACTTAAAATGAACAATTGGTGATTATTCATATCAAATTTATAAATTCATTGTGGTAAAGCTTCCGAAATTTGCTATGATTTTCTGCAGAAAATATTGATAAAGTTTTCTATGTATTCGGTATCTTTTTAAGCAATTTTCAATTTTATCTCTTCCAAGCAAATACATTATTACATTACACTTTAATTGTTGGTAGTTCTAGTGTTAAATTATGCGTATACAATAGTTTCAGAAGTAGGCAACAATAGATACTCTAAGATGGTGTTATTACATGTAAATGCAAAAGTAAGTAAAAAATACAGGTTAGAATTTTTTTTTTATGATGTTTCATTTATACACAAATATAGTGTATAGTTGACTGTGTCTCAGCTTAACAAAATTAATTGTTGGTAGTTCTAGTGTTAAATTATGCGTATACAATAGTTTCAGAAGTAGGCAACAATAGATACTCTAAGATGGTGTTATTACATGTAAATGCAAAAGTAAGTAAAAAATACAGGTTAGAATTTTTTTTTTATGATGTTTCATTTATACACAAATATAGTGTATAGTTGACTGTGTCTCAGCTTAACAAAATTTCAATGTGTACTACTTGTATGTATTTATTAAATTTGTAAAAAATAACTGTAAGCTAGTTGCATACCGAGTGAAACAGTTAAACAGTACAGTAGCGGACAAAAATTTAAGATCAAAGAGTTAACGAAAATAAATGAAATAATTTATAAGAAACAATAAGATAAGAAAAATGCTAATCAATAAACAGTGTTCTACAATAATAGCAATAAAAATGAATATACAGACAATATTTGCAAACCATAAATTTATGTTTTATACTGTCCTTTCGTCTTAAACTTTTGTCCGCTGCTGTATCTGTTACACCAAGTGCAAAATAAAATAAAACTGAACTCAATTCATTTAACCAACGATAAATAAAATAAACAAGTATACGTCAAGTAACAGTCAAATGCACATATTATGTTTAACACTAGAACTATCGACGATTAGGGTACACTAATTGGAGACAAAGAAACCAATTTGAAAACGGTATGGAAAAAAAACCTAATATGGGGGAAACAACTTGTGGTAATCATAGAGATCAAAGATCGAGATAAATTTTCAAATATGTAGACACCACCTTAAGTTTACCACGTTTCTATGAAAAATTACAAATTGGGTCATTTTGACCCCTTGGTAGTTCTATTGTTCACAAGTATCTTTAAAGAAATTTTATTCCAAACTATTTTTACACGCAAAGTGTGTTTACATCCCGAGTAAACAGTCACAAGAACTTAACCCTCTATAAGTCCGTGCAACTTTCAGGTGACATGCTAATTTATTGACATTTTAACAGATAATTTGTTTTTTTCATGAGACGGCGTATACATATTAACCCTTAGTGCTCCGTCGGTTCCGCTGCGGAGATATTCTGTATTTAATATGATTTAACATTCCAGATGCTTTATCATTAAGCTACTTTTCGACCTACTTTTATAATTAAAGACCTGGAAGAATGTTACATTGAGAATGTGAAGCTGAGCGATGGTAAAGATGTATTTTCTACAAAAAAATCAAAATTGTCTCAAAAAAGGATTATTGCATAAGAAAAAAAATGCACGGATCGCTAAGGGTTAATTATATAATGTTCTATAATGCAAAATTGTTTAAATTGGACAATTTTTTTTTCATCTGCATATATAGGATTATAATTGTTGATTTTCCTTTATACTGAAGACAAAAATTCGGTCCATAGAGGGTTAACACTTTACCGACCGCATAACTTATTGCATTCGCACCCCGGATTGGCTTATTTTTGCGCAGATACATCGTTAATGAATTGATTATAATGATTTTCTTCGCGTAACTGATAGTTTAATATCTCTTTACAGTATACGTACGATATCACTCGAAACAGTCACCTTTGTGTAAGGAAATGTTACAGACTAATTGTAAGCATGTAAAAGCCGATTAACCCTAGAACTCCTGAGCCTCGATCTGTTACGCGAACTCCTAAAGGGGGGTTCCTCGGACCCATACTTCTTTTTATACATTTATACTGGAAAAAGTTGTTTTTTGGAAAATTTTTTGCAATGTTAGGATATGCTATAGTTTGTAAACAAGACAAAATATATTTTTGAGTTGAATTTGTATTGATTTATGTATATTTATAAAATTAAATACTATTATAAAATAGTATAGTAACGTGCAGCTAGTTTGAACTTGATTCTTCTGATAAACATGAATGGCAAAGTATTAGTATTAAACAGTATTTAGTTAGTTAATAGTATTTAGTTTATTTAAAAGTTAACAGTATTAAATGAATGTTTTCTGCAAACATGGTTTTTGGAATTGTAACAAATTTTCATTGATTTTAATAAACTATTATATTTTATGCGTCTGCTTTTAGCCTCCAGTATACACTGATAACATCTTCCCTTTTTTTGTCGGTTCTGTATCTTTTGGTATTTTAGTTCGTAGTATCTTTTCAGTTAAAGTTTCCAATTAGTTACATAATTTCATTCTTCGTTCTGTAATTTTCATTCTTTGAAGAAAAGGAGAACGTGAGGGTCTACTTCGCACGATCGCCAGTAGTCAGTTATATTTCTCTTATACTTACTAATTTTTTACACATAGCAACGGGAACCTCTTAATATCAAACTTAAATGTGTATACAACAATAAATAATTTTAAGAGAATTTTTTATAAAAGGGAAATGATTCTAATTTAAGGTTTTCGAATTTGTGGGTTTGAGCTCCCCCCCCCCCAGGAGTTCTAGGCTTAATATTATTAGATTTTGCTACATTCCATGTTTTCTTTGAAATAAAATCTTGGCACCCACAACAAGACATTAAATTTGCCTGGAACTGACCAATTTGTGGGTTCGAGGACCCCCCCCCCCAGGAGTTCTAGGGTTAATAGGCTTCCGATTGGTAAAGTATTAATTTGAATTAATGATTCTAATTTAAGATTTTCCAATTTATGGGTTCGAGGACCTCCCCCCAGGAGTTCTAGGGTTAATATTATTAGATTTTGCTACATTCCGTATTTTCTTTAAAATAAAATCTTGGCACCCCGAGCAAGACACTAAATTTGCCTGGAACTGACCAATTTGTGGGTTCGAGGACCCCTCCCCCCCCCCCCGAGGAATTTTAGGGTTAATAGGCTTCCGGTTGGTAAAGTGTTAATTTGAATTAATGATTCTAATTTAAGGTTTTCCAATTTATGGGTTCGAGGACCTCCCCCCAGGAGTTCTAGGATTAATATTATTAGATTTTGCTACATTCCGTATTTTCTTTAAAATAATATCTTGGCACCCCGAGCAAGACACTCTAAATTTGCCTGGCAGTGACCAATTTGTGGGTTTGAGGAACCTCCCCCCCCCCCCCAGGAGTTCTAGGATTAATAGGCTTCCGATTGGTAAAGTATTAACTTGAATTGTGTACCAAAGCTACACAACAACGTTCAATAATAATAAAGCATGAAAGAAAATTTACTTTGACGTAGTTCTCCGTTTTCCATTCTCCTCGTCCTCTTCCAGCTGTTCGCCGTCATCGTCCTCCGCAGCAAGGACATCATCCTCGAGGGCGAGCCTCTCTCCAGACCCGTTGTGGCTCGATGAAATGACGCTGCTGGTGGGCGAGGGCATACACTGCGTAGCGCCAACGTTCGAATCGTATTCAACCCCGTCAGCCTCAGCGAGCAGCCTCTGCAGCCCCCTAATGTACTCCACGGCCATTCGCAAGGTTTCTACTTTCGACAGCTTTTTACCTCTGTCGCCGTAGCCCGCAGCAATGTGACTCGGTATGTGCTGTCTAAGAGTCGCGAACCCATTGTTCACCTGCTTAACGCGGTTCCTTTCACGTGCGTTTCTTCGCGCAACGGCAACTGGTGGCGGTTGTCCGTTCTTCCCGTGCTTCTTCAACCTAGACGGATCGTACGGCGGCAGCACCGTCGCCGCGTTCGCGTTTGGGTTGTTATTGTTCTTGGGGACTATCAAGTGAGGCTGATTGCCGATTATATTGCTCTCGTTGTCGTGCAACGTTCTCAGTAGCATCAGTTGCTCTTGGTCGTTCCCGTTTATCTGCACCCTGTTGCAGAACACCGTAACGCCCATGGTCGTCATTTTGCTTGCTTTTCTAGGTTAACAGAGCCGGGTCAGAAAACGTCGTCCACCGAAAGAACGCGACAGCTTGTCGACGAAACTTTCGTTCTCATCGGTCTTTTTCAAGGCAATTGTCGTTCAATGAAGTGTTCCACGCGAGACACTCTCGCTGGTGGATCGTGGCGATCGCAGAATGAGTTTATGTTGTGAGAATAGCGAAGTCGACGAGCGGCTTATCGACACTAATGCCTTTCGAGGACAACTCTAATTGATACACTTATAAATAAAACGTGCTCCCCCCTCGAAGACAATGACGATTATCGACGCAGACGGTTAGACGACTCTGCTCGATTCGATGGTTAAATCTGGGTCAAAACTTACTTGTTTTAAAGATTTAAATACGAGAGATCAACGAAATTGTTTGTCAACAGTTTGTTCGATAAGTAATTCGATCGTCTACAAACATTTTAAATTTGCTTTTCTTGTTTTATAAAAATAACAATTCTACTCGAGGCACTTTCTTGGTTTTCGTATACATCGTTTAATAGACGAAAAATATTGTAAGTCTTTAACGGTCCTTACAACTTAACAGGTACGACAGCGTATACTTTGTGGTCGAAAATTGGTCAAAGTTTCTCGTTGCTGTATGGCGGTCACCGCGTGAGAGACCTCGCTGAAGCTTTCGATAGTCCACGGCTTCCTTTTCTACCAAATGACGAAGCTGATGACCCGAACCAAGATCCAATTGTCTCATTGTCGGTCACAACAGCTTAAGTAAAGCATGAGGTCACCGTCTATTCTTCTCCATCACGGTCGTCGACTCCTTGGAAATTATTCTTCAACTATCTCTTCAGAAATTGTTACTTTTTTGATAGAAAAGAAAAACGTACCCCCACCACGATGCCGTAAAATGGTACAACGTTGCACGAACGTCGTGCGTCGTTTCAATTAGAATCGAACTCGTATTATCACAATATAGCTGTAGGAATTGTATTATAGCACCAGTTAAATGTGTTTCAACTGCTTCGAATAGAAAAGCATAAACGGTCTTAATGATTGATAACGGTATAAACAACCATCGTCCATGCTTCAACACTTATTACAAATCGATTTATCTATTTTGATTATAAAGGCACTTGGAATCAATTTTCGTTGCTCTGTCCGTGAGACTAAGGCCACTTGGTTACTCGGAACATGCAAGGCACAAATCTGTTAAACAGTCCAAACGGATCGATTAAAGTATCTTGAGATCAATATTTCGACACCGGTCATCGATACCTTTCCAGCACCATGCGAATCTCCTTCTTTGGCGTAATTTGAACATTAAAACCTCGTTTAACCGAGGGTAACAGTCCCAACCTTGTTTCTTTAAAACTGGTCGAAACGCACATACGTTACTCCGATGTAACTCCATCCAAGCGAGAAACTTTTAACACCTGGCGTTCACTACCGATCAAAGCCATTGGTCTGCACAGCGTTATAACTGAAAGAGGAAGAAAAACGAAAAAAAAAACCGCGAAACTTCGACGAAACGTTGGTTCCCGTTTGATAATTTTGCTACGTCACGAAATGACACGGACGGATGTTGGACACACCGCACAAAAGGGGTAGACAAACGACAGAGGGGTGGTGGGGATTTTAAGCACGCGCCGTAGCCGTAGCCGAAGCCGTTCCGATCAAACAAACCGACCAAACTTGATAACCTCAAATGGCCATTAACAGTTAATACACTTCTCGTTTCAGAACCCCTTAGAAAATCCGGTTCAACTATATCACTCGCGGCTTCGATCACTGTTAAAACCGTCCGATCCCCGTGTAACCGATCGAAACAACGGCCACTCGGCCCGAATTCCTTCGGGTTATCGATGTTTCCTCGACACCGTAGCCGATGGTCTCCCGGTATTCGTCATCGGTCACTCTTTAACACAGCAATTTCTCGGCGAATCGCAGTTCTCGTCCCTGATCAGACCTCCGTGCTACGCACCGCATGGCGTCCGCGTTGAGAATGAACACGGACATTCGATAGATGGGTTAGGTTTCAGCATTTTGCTGCACCGCAGAGCGAGACGGAGGGCTGTGTTGGTCTCCACGGTGAGACGGCCGAGGGGGGAGGGCGGAGGGAGGGGAATTAGGGCCTAGAAGGGACGGAAAGAGGCGGAGTGCGCGAGGGAGAGAGAGTGAGACAGGCGAGGGAAACGTGTGTTGCGCGAACAGAGGAAGAAGTGGTGGGGATTTTGAGCACGCGCCGCAGCCCCCTCGTTTCTTCACCCCCGGAACTGAAAAGGGGGACCGTGCGCGCCATATGCCGGGGGGAGCGCGTGTGCCAGTTGCGTACTTCGTTGCACGTATGCATATTGCGTGCCTCTATACCGATTGCGCGTGCGCGCGCCTCGCTCGGGGAATATCTATTGGCGGGCAATGAGAACGAGCGCGCGTGCGCGCCGTGCATTCATACCCGTTGATCCTTGACTACCGCCACCGTGGGCCCTGTTATTTCGAGAGCTCCGCGAAAGTGAATCCGGGGGCACCTAGGGTAATAGGAACGCTCCGGAAATTCGCGAGGGTGGCTTAACCCTTTTATGTGCCCGTACGACGATGCATCGTCATTCGTAGCACTTGCGAAACGTGCCAGCGACGATATATCGTTGCGTATGCGATGGTGTTACGGGATGATGCTTTGAATTTTACGTTAATCCTTTCTGCTCGAAAGGTGACTCTTGGTAATGAGCGACACTAATTTTACAAATTTACAGGTAGCCCTCCTACAACACGGCATCCTATAACATGGTTTCGCTCTAACACGGTAAGAAAATTACAAAAACCTTTGTACAACACTTTACTTCTACAGCTGCTGCGAGTTTTGCTGTCTTAACACTTTACCGACCGGAAGCCTATTAATCGGCTTTTTATATGCTTCAGTTTGTAAGTTTTGTAATGTTCCCTTACATGAAGGTGACTATTTTGAGCAAAATCGTATATATATACCGTAAAGGGATGTTAAACTATTAATTATTTAAAGGAAATCATTGTGTTCGATTTATTAACGATGTATCCCCTGCGAAGTGAGTGAACTGATCAGGAATAAATTGATTCACGAACGGTCGGTAAAGTGTTAACCCTTTGGCCTATAACCACGAGTCTGACTCGTGGTAAAGAATTTGTGCCATAAGCGAAAAAAACGAGTTAGATTCGTGGTGTAAAATTTGTGCATAACATGCCGCGTATTATTATTATTAGAACAAGCGATTGGAGTTGTTCCACATCGAATATCATTCCTTTGATTATGATTACACTCTAGACGTTTTAAAATTACTATTTGTACCTAAACATTGTTTATTATTTCACAATTCCTTTCGTTGCACTGAAATACACATGTCGTAAAATGTATACATTTTGCGCCAATTCGGGTACACGGCTGAACAGTTGAATGGCACGGCGCGAGACCGACTTTCTTGTTTACTATAGCTCGCGCAATTGGCAGATATCATGTAGGCCAAGGGGTTAATCCTAGAACTCCCAAGGGGGGGAGGGGTCTTCGAACCCACAAATTGGAAAACCTTAAATTAGAATCATTTCCCTTTCATAAAAAATTCTCTTAAAATTCTTCTCTAAATCCATCTGTATCTTCATCTTCTTCTGTTGTAGTTACATTATCCTCATTTATGATACTTTCTTTCTCACATTTCTTGGAAAGATTCTGTATATCCAAATTATTGAGCGAGGGTGCCGATTCCACGAACCCACAAATTGGAAAACCTTAAATTAGAATCATTTCCCTTTTCTAAAAAATTCTCTTAAAATTATTTATTCTTGTATACACATTTAAGTTTGTATACACAACTAACTTAACACGTTCGCGACTGCTAACGTGAATTCACGTCTTTTGAAATTCTATTCCTGATTGCCATGATTAAAATTTATATTTTTAATAAGTTTTCGGAACGTAACCCCCCTTTTTGTACTGGCTCTGGGTCTCATGCAACACGGTTTCACACAACACGACATTTTCTAGAACACGCAGTCTTTGAAAAGCGATATCAATTCCCAGGTCTCACCACGAGGAGGTGACTACGCAAACGAGACCCACCTGAAATTCAAACTACACATAATTATATAAAAAATGTAAAATATTGAAGGATCCTGCAAAACAATAAAACGAATTTCAGGCATCCATAACAAATAAATTAACAAACGATATAATAAAACAAAATAGGTACCTACGGTACAAAAAAACAAAATTAAATCAATCTGTAATAAATAAAACAGATTTGTTCAATCGATCGATTGAAGAAATAAAATAGAATTTACTGTGTAATATCAATACAGTTGTGTCAAATTTGCGAACATTATAAAGTATGCTTGTATGCACAAAGCATATTAAAATGTGCGGGTCAATTAGTATATTATACGGGTACCGGACATTACGTATATATCCGGTAACTTTAGATTTATTTAACATAGAGGCTTGACGTTCCCCCTGAGAGCGTTTTAAGATATGCAAAACCAATATCAACAGATTTTCAAGCAACCACATAGGACGCTTTGAAGTACGCAAAACTAGCGATGACCGATTTCCGAGCTGCCACAAATGTGCTTTAAAATTCGCGAAACTAACAACGACGATCAATGTTAAAAACTGAGTAAAATTATACATATGTACAAATTTGATAAATTTGATTGTACATTTTGTAAAGGATTTTAATGCGAGAAGTACAAGAAATCTCTATCCAACGGTAAGAAATGCGCCGATGTACAATAACATTCGTGATCAGCACACTCGCGATAAAAAATAGGTAAAGCATGCGACTCACCGATCGCAGAATATCTTATGGAACCGCAGAACCACTCAAAATGTAGTACCCCGTTCGAATTGGCCAGGCAGCTTTTGGAGATGTAGTGGTAGTGCCCTGTGAACATTTAATCGCAGTTTTAGTCGAACTAGTTTTAAAAGAGGATATGTAAAATCATGCAAATGCAGACACAAACATTCATGCAGACGTATACCAAAATTCAAAAGATATCACAGGCATGAATACGGAAAACGTACGCGAATATGTATACAGAATAGTATGTGGAGATTTGAAAACTAATTAGGAAAAATGAAATGTAATGCGCACGAAAATGTTTAAAAAATAGCCCATGAAACGTGTATTTATCAAAATAAAAAAATTTGCGAACGTACACGGTAATCGATAGAAAAACATTCGCGGAAACATGTATTAATAAAAAAAAATATTCCAAAATATACGCGGTAATTGATAGAAAAACATTCACGAAAACATGCATTAATTAAAAGAACATTTGCAAAAGTATGCGGTAATCGATAGAAAAACATTCGCGAAAACATGCATTAATTAAAAAAAACATTTGTAAAAGTATGCGGTAATCGATAGAAAAACATTCGCGAAAACATGCATTAATTAAAAAAAACATTTGCGAAAGTACGCAGTAATCGATAGAAAAACATTCGCGAAAACATGCATTAATTAAAAAAAACATTTGCAAAAATACGCGGTAATCGATAAAAAAAACATTCGCAAAATTATATAATAATCAACAAAAAAACACTCGCGGAACATGCACTAATTAATACGGAAACACTCGCGGAACATGCAGTAAGTCAAGCGTGAACACATTTACTAACCCGGAGTGATGTCCACCGTAACCACTGCTGGACGCACGTAACACCGGCCGGAACACTGCTATCCACTCGCGAACACACGCGTTAACGAACGATAAAACACTCGCGGATAGCCGCGGGTACGCGCGCGAACCCGTTACTATACGCGCGATGTGTCAAAATATGTTCGGTAACATATTGACATGTTTACGTGCACGGTATAACGGTCGGACAACAACTGATGTGTTGGGACATCTTCTCCAAGTTGCGCAGTGCACTTGAGCGCAAAGCGCATTGAAGCGTGAACTACCTTTGTTTTGGCCTTGTCTATATATAATTTCCTTATTTCTCTTTGTTCATCACAATTCCTTAAACTTCAATTCTTTATGTAATAATTTATTGCATTACCAATTAGCCTTCATTGTTTAGTTATTTTTTAATTAATAAATACAGTCAAGTTTTGGCGCAAAATAGAATTACTTTTAGTTTCATGGTATTTAATGCATTACAATTAAATTGTGTACAATTTTTAATAATTTTATACATTTAGGTAATATTTTCGATGGCTTTAATATTTTATTCAAATTTTTATAACAAATCTGAATAATATTACGTAAAACGTGTTCTTTTAACGATTAATCAATTTTTCGGATGATAAATCGATGATGTCCGTTAAAAACAAATAATTTACAGAATTTTATAATTATTTGTTCAATAAAATTTTTCAGTTCCCATTGTCCGGTATTATTTAATTATTTTTAATTTTGTAAATGTAAAAGATTTTTAACACTAAACAGAGGCACTTCTAAATTTCCTTGTATTCAATATATTATGATTAAATTATTTGAAATTTTGATACTTTTTAAACTATCGAACCTATATACTACAGTTCATGTAATATCGTTAATATTTCATTAGTAAATCAGAAAAATATCCTGTAAAATTTTATTGATTAAAGGATATTTACTTTTAATATTTAAATAAAGATAGTTGGTTATTTGTTGATTAATCTGAAACGTATACACCTCTGCTTCTATTATGATTATGATTTTAGTAAAATGATGAGAAGCTTAAGATTGGAAAAATACATTTCTATTAATAAAACAATTCTAATGCTTGCTATGAAGCTGAAATGTGTCTCAACTTTTACCATTTCTATTCATAATTTATAATTCCGCGCAAAGTAATGAACAATTTCGGTTCTACACAATCCTTCTGTATTAGAAATTCACGATTACTTTCATTTGTTGTTTTAAATGTGAAAAGTTACCAAACCTGTAAAATTCGTTACGAAGTGACAAGCAAATAGAATTATAGAACTAAATATCTCAAGATTATTTATAAACACACTCTTCTAGATAGGAAAAATACAGATAATTTATAGGAAATGAATATAATATTCTATACGCGTTATCGTTCAATTAATTTTTATTAATCGTTATTTTACATTAGCGACGATACCGTACCTTTACTTATTTCAAATTCGCGCTGAGTCGTTCTGCGCAGCCGCGGCCGGGTGCTGGTCCGTGACGCCGGGCGAGGTGACCTTTTCCAGCGTGGGACGCCACCGCGTACGAACGTTTGACAGGTCGAAAGAAACGCGTCTCGCATAATCGTCAACCATAAACGCGTTTTTACGGGTTATAGCTTCGTGATTTCGCGTAATTTAACCCATCCGCTACCATTAACAGTCGGGAGTGTTAGATTTCTATTTTTATTTGCTTTTATATCATCGATTCGATACAAATTCAATTCGCCTACAGTATTTCGTGACCGGGAGTGTTAGACTTTTATCTTATTTTTTTTTTTATTAACGAGTGGTGGTTCCTGGCTATAGGACTGCATCTTGGATACTGCTGATGCTACTGATGATCTACCCAGTGCAGGCTATGGGGACCATAGAAGACGCGTGATGCTAATCGCCATACGGTGAGTCATATTTCATTGTTCCTCCGGTTCCCAATCATGTCGTAGGACGAATGGTCCGAAACGACACGGGAATTAGTTGTATTTTTGCTTATTATTGCGAGCATAGTGACCACGAGTATTTTATTACTCGTGTACATTGATATATTATTTGTTAGGGCTTTCTTGTGTCTCGCGTTTGCATAAATTTATTACATCCATTTCCGTTTCATATGATTTAATAATTTTACACAATTTCATTGTATTCGGTACTATTATTTGCATTAGAATTTCATATTATCTCATAATAAAGTTTCGATCTGTTACGCGCAAAAACTTTCGAAGGGCGTTAAGGCTTGCTTACGTAATGTAAACAAGAAAGCATTTCACGACGAGCTGGTAGGTGGCATCAAAACAATAGCTGCTGAACACTTGTTCATTGTTTTCAATCATTAGACTCGTCGCTTCGATAACGCTACCACTCCAGGGTTTTTTTAACATGTTCATTCAGAGCAGGATCAGGGCTTAATAGTAGAAGGGTGTGGGCTTTGTGGGTATTCGGGTCTTCGGTTAGGCAGACAACGGGGTGGGTTCAAACCCTCCGTTCACCCGGAGTGGGTTCAAACCTTCCGTTCACACGGAGTTTGGTTTAACCCTTTGAGTGCCATGGGCGCATATATGCGTCTGACAGAAGTTGTTTGTAGGGACTATGGACGCATATATGCGATTGTCAATTTTTGTTTCCCTCACCTTATGACCTTTTCCGTGGCCACACATTTCAGCGTTAACCTTTTAGTGTTGACGAAAGTTACTCGTAGGGACCATGGACGAAAATATGCGTTTGTCAATCTTTTCGATCTTTCTCTCATACTCGACTGATTGTCAATGTACGAATAATACTCCGTCTCCAACGATAGCGCGTCGTCCCCTCGAAGTGCTTAGGCCAAAAGTATTCAGCAGTCAAAGGGTTAATAGAGTAGCCTTATAGTACCCTTAAATTTGGGTACTTTCTGTTCGATAGTCAACGTGACCGTGGCGCGACCCCACCACCGAGGGCCGTCGTGCAGAGGCGTGATCAAAGCGGCATATCAGGGTCCTCCGTTCACGCAGAGCTTGGGATGCATTAGCGTTATAGCCACGTCGAATTGGGGTTTATTTATTTGCTTTTTTATTTGCTAGCGGATTCCGGGGGTGGGTTAATGGGCCTTAGGGTTGGGGGTATACGGTATATGGGAGAGAGGGTGGGAGAAAACCCTCCGTCTATGCGGAGTTTAGTTTAGTAGTTCAATTCTGTACATTTTGGTGCATTCAGCCCGGGGACCAGTCTATCCTTAGCGCGTATTCACATCTCAGGGCCCTCCGTCCACGCAGAGCTTGTTTTGTTGAAAGGTTATAGCCACACTGGATTCGTGCTTTTTTGGTTAAGGTAACTGGTGTGGGTTGTGGGAGTGGTGGGTTTAGGAAATTCGGTGAGCAAGCGCGAGTGGGGTTCTATGAGTGTAGAGTCAAGGGTGTAGAGGTTAGGATCTCATTTGAGGGTAACCGGTTTTGTCGGTGTTGGGTTCCGGGGATCAGATATAATGTTATAAGGGTGAGGGGTTTTGTGGGTGCGCGTTCCGGGGATCAGAGTAACAGTATAAGGGTGAGGGGTTTTTGGGTATCCAGGTCTTGGGCGCTGGGATAAAAGTACAGGGGAAGGGGGTGCTGTGATGGGGGGCAGGGTGGATGAGTCTCGAAGCGCAGTCACCTCCTCGTGGTGAGACCTGGTAATTAGTGTTGGTTTTCTACTGAGTAATCAGTGGAATACCATACCAAGCTAAGAACTGTGCAAGAAATTTATAGTTCTATTAATTTTGAATAAAATTTCTCATCTACAATTTGTTGGACATTTCATAATTTAAAAATAAAGATAAGGTAAGCATAGCGTGGTTGTACAGTCCTATTATTCAACATATAGAGAACATTAAGTTGTATTATTGTGTTATCCGATAAACTGTTTGATTGAAATATGCAAACGCGGTTAATGATTAAAAATTTTGTTTCGATCGTCGAGCGAATGATTGATTATCGATTAGACACTAAAATTGTTTTTATATGTTAGAATCTTGCGTGCACACTTTTATATGCGTTGCATACTGCAGCTCTTTCTTAATAATACAGACAAAAAATTAATCACAGGTTATATTTTTTATGGAAAATTTAACCTTTCTGTGAAAACTAGGTGCGACAAAATGATAGCGCGGTTAAGAAAAAAGAGATCAACGAGATTTCATTGTTTGAGATGGCAAAGATTTCTTACACATTTTTACGTGTTGAATTCAAATTTGATCCCAAAAGTAGCCTGCCGCATTAAATTTAGGAAATAAATAGATAGAAAGTACGGATTTTCCCTATATTTACGTTGATATTTCATAGATAGTAACATTTGTCCAATATTTTTGTAAATAACACCCTATAGTACTAACCTTTCCCTATAAAGTCAAATTTGACTGCTAATTGCACGAATTTTTTTTGCCAAGATATACCACTTTGAAGTGACTCAAGAAACACTGTAAATCATAGGCTGTGCTATCATTTTGTCGCGCACTCTATCAATTGATCACAAAATAAGTTTATAGCCGTTAGAGTTACAGATTGCTAAAAAAGATGAATGAAAATTTCACGCAATAATATTTTTTTTAACACTATTCCTACCACAACCGGTCAAATAACCATTTTTAAAATTTCGGTTAGAATTTCATATATACAACGTAATAGAATCGCCTTTAAAGTTTATACTTTTTCTCAAATATACGTATAATACGTTTTTCAATATTCATTTCCTTTTTCATTGTTTATTTTCTGAGAAAAATTTGTAGTCTGTCTTACGGGGGAATGTCACGGTAGGAATAGGTATACGTGAAGTGTCGGTAGGAATAGTGTTAAGTGTTAAGCTATAGTATCAGATAAAAATATTAAAGTATAAATTACCAACAAATTTCAAATCTTTTAAAAGAAAGTACGAAAACGTATTTACCCGTTCATGTTTCCTTCATCCAAGCAAAACTTCTAGATCCGCCTCTGTTTAGAATCTTGGATCATGGATAGAATCTTGGATAGAATCATATCGAGGATACGAGTAAAAATAAAGTTCTTTATCAAGGAAATTCTACTTCTAGTAGGAACTTTAACACTATTCCTACCACAACCGGTCAAATGAACATTTTTAAAATTTCGGTTAGAATTTCATATCTACAACGTAATAGAATCGCCTTTAAAGTTTATACTTTTTCTCAAATATACGTATAATACGTTTTTCAATATTCATTTCTTTTTTCATTGTTTAGTTTCTGAGAAAAATTTGTAGTCTGTCTTACGGGGGAATGTCACGGTAGAACTAGGTATACGTGAAGTGTTGGTAGGAATAGTGTTAAATCTTTGTCTGTATTATTAAGAAAGAAATACTGCATACAAAACTGCATGCACAAACGCGTATACATTACGTTAAATTCAAGAAACACTAAAAATCATACGTTGTGCTATCATTTTGTCGCGTACTGTACTGGCGACCTTTTAACACTTTCAAATTCTGTTCGACGTATACCTTACTCCTTAGTGTATGCATATTGGAAATGTTTGTAAATCTAGTGTTAAATATTCGAGTGTCTAATATCATATAAATCTAATATCATTTTTTATTATCAAAATGATAACCCATATTTCCTTTAAAATGAAATCTTGGCGCCCAGGGCATGACACAGTTGGCAGTGAATGAGTGAACGTAAAGGGTAAACTTCAGACGATTTTTGTAATTCGGCTTACCTAACGAAATCTGGATTGATCGGATTAAAAAGTATCATGCTCCATCGTAGTCTGGTTTCCCTGTCAATTGTGGATTATGCAAATCCTCCGGATGGTTGCTTAAACCGAGGAAAGCGTTTCAGAGTCTACATTATCAAGAAGAAAAGCAGGATTGCATTTACTCGAGTTTACAATGCAAACTTCTTTTCTCGAAAAAGATTTCCGACCAGAGAAAGGATTATTTTAACGTCGATTGCGTATAACGAAAGGAAAATAGGTTTCCAATACATCTGTCGATCGTTGATAGTTTAACACTAGGTTTACAGGATCCGCCCATCTGATGGATTTTGGACATCATGAGAAAAATTTGCAAAAATAGAATTACTATTATTCCTAGTAATTTTTCTTGATTTTTGATAGAGCGACACAAATGTACCCTAATCTATTTTCCTTTAGGCTATCAAGTTTCAAATTGTGTATGATGTACACCTATTTCTTCAAATACCGGTCAAATTGGCAAATAAATGCACAAGAAATGTCTGTAAATCTAGTGTTAAATCTGAAACATGCAGAATGGAAAGATTTTGTTAATTTTAATAAGAATATTGCTGCAATAATTAATATTTTATTTATTTTTCATGTACCTACATCCCATTTAATATTATAAAATTTCTTAACTATCAGTAATTAATACTTTTAAAAATGATAGAATTTATAAAATTTACAGAATTTTTAAAATTATCAATAGTCCATGTAATGTGCCCTTTTTAGCACATCTTTAGCTGTATATGTGAGAAATTTTAATCAGTTAAGTTAAAGAATTAATTTCCTAATAAATAAAGTAATAATTATTTAATAATTAATATTATAAATAAGATTATTATTAAATAAAATTATTAATAAAAATTAATAGATTAATAATTACTTATTTATTTTTTTAAGTAAATAATAACTATTGATTTAATAACTATATATTAATATTAATAACTATACAATTTGTTACACGCTTAATGTTATTCTCATGAAGTAATGCTTCTTTTATTTATCAAACGAAATCGTTTGTTACATATTATTGAAATAGAATATCTATCCATCTGATTCTGTAAAATTTTCAGTTTCAGTGCATTACAAATAATTTACAGTTAATGAAATTAATTTGTACGTAACGCAAGAGTTGACTGAACTTTTGCTCTCACCGAACACATTGACGTCCGAGAACGAGATTTCCCGGAAATACAAGAATTATTTATTGTCTGTAACAAGAATATGAAATAACTGCAGGAATTGGTGAAGCAAAACCAACCACTTCAAGAGCCACCGTTGCAACTATGAATCAACCTGGTAGATTGTCTGATATCATCAAATAGCACACCCTTCAAGATATAAAAGCAACACCAAAGAAAAAATTTCCCACAAGAGTATGTCATGTTTGTAAATCACAATAAAAGAAACAAAACTCGATATACCTTTAATTTTTTCAACGTACCATTACACAAAGGCAACTGTTTTACAAAATATCAGACATTAAAAAATTTCAGAATTACTATGATTAAATAAAAAAAGATTTATTCAAATATACAAAGGCAACTGTTTTACAAAATATCATACACTAAAAAATTTCAGAATTACTATGACTAAATAAAAAAAAATTTATTCAAATATATATTAATTTCAAGAAATTACACGCCTCCCAAAATAATTTTTAGATCAATAATCGCCGATCTTATAGTAAATTTCTGCAAAACATTAGCGGGCGGAAATGTGTTAATACTTACCTCCAATATGACGTCCTGTTGAAATATACTTTCTGGATGAATTTTGCAACAAGACATGGGCAATATTTTTACAGAATGCAATTTAAGATCGAATCGCTTCATTAACTCATTTTTCTGTGCTGCGTGTCACGCAGTAGGTACACGACAGGAAGAAAGACATTCGATTTACCACGGAAGTTTCGTGTTTCTGGGCGGTGCACTCGCGAAGGACGGTGATGTCCCAAGCTTAAAATAGAATTTCCACCGCGAAGTGTAAAAGTTTGACCATATCCAAGGAAGGAAGTTCCATTTCTTCCATAAAATTGTACTTTCTTTTACCATAGAATACAATAATCTGATGTAAGATTTCACTTTTGTGCAGAGTGTCACATCTAAAACAGGCTATTATCTTTTTTTTAACTAAAATGGAATAATAAATATGCATTAAAAATGATATCAAAGTAAGGATACATTGCAAGAAATAGTTTTCAAGTTTTTATGTGCATTTCAACTGCATAATTTGAAATGTAGAGGATTTGCTTTAGGCCAGACACATTATGAAGGAAGTATTAATGTAATAAACACATGAATGCTACTAGATGCAAGGCTCAATGAATTCTAAGATGTGGAATAGTTGTGCAAGCAGTTAATAAAGTGATAACAATTTTATTATCAGGCTACTGGCAGTAATGAACATCTAAGCTAATATACTTAAATTTAGGTTTCAGTATAATGACTGTGTTTATAATAAATATATTCTTTTATTAATATTGTGTGGAATTTAATACATTTTCAATTTACTGTAAATAACATTAAATAAATCAGGCTCTTTTAATAACAAAAGATTCATAACTGTAACAGAGCTTATTATTATTAATAGTAGTATCATTATTAAAGATAATAATATAATTTAAACAATGCTATTTACAATATATAGTCTTGACATTTTTAATGATTATTTAATTTGTTCATCTCAAGTAATAGCACGAATAAGCAATGAATATTTTATTGATAGGTATATCATTTATATATATTTAAAGATATTTGTAAGGATTTTGCTTATTTTTAGAGAAACATTTTTGAAGTAAAATGTTTAATTCGGATCAGATTTAAATTAAATTCTTCATCCATGAAGATTTTAACATATTCATTTGAAACGATCTTTTAAATTATCTTAAACTATATTCTATTTAAATTTACAATGTTGTTTGAGTTTATTACTTCAATAAGAAGATAAAATAATCAATTTATTGTAATCACATTCATTGTAATCAAATTTAAATTTATGTCAAACTGTATTTTATTAAAATTTACAATGTTGTTTGAATAATTCCTTTAATAAGAAGGTAAAACAATATATTTATTGTAATAAAATTTATTATAATCAAATTTAAATTTATCTCAAACTATATTCTATATAAATTTGCGACGCTGTTTGAATTTATTACTTCAATAAGAAGGTAAAATAATATATTTATTGTAATAACACTTATTATAATAAAATTAAAATTTATGTCAAACTGTATTCTATTTAAATTTGCGATGCTGTTTGAATAATTCCTTTAATAAGAAGGTAAAGTAATCAATTTATTGTAATTTATTGTATTACACGCACGTAATTTTTGCATTTAATTGCAGTGTAACGGTGTTTTCCGGTCGTAAATTTCAATTTGGGCAAAAAAGAAACGAGACTGCGTCAAATAAATTTTCTCACAATTCATCCAGGGGTTCGTGACTGTACCGCAGGATCGAAAGGTTCAGGGGGATTTGGTCTAGATCCAGTTTATATTCTGTATACCTAAGCCTGAGAGCGCGACCCAACCCTGTATAATGGGGGGGCACGATTCAATTTATAGTGTGAAATACACGAACAACGTGCAATCCCTTACGGTTCTCTCATTATAATAATAATTTGCGATTGGATTTAGCATTAAAATTTATGTGAATCGTGTTCTGTGTTGCAAAATAGATCCTTCGTTCTAAACAGTGGATAAAATTGAAGTTATAATTATATGATAAAGCAAGCCTTCATCAATTACTGTAACTTGCAATAAATAGTAAGTACATATTAAGTGACAGTGCGCTAACTAATAATATATAATATATAATATTGAATGTAAATAAAATTAATAGGTACAAGTATTTAAGGACAATTTTGGAAATAAAATAATTATTATATAATAAAAATGAAACTTATTCTACGTTAAATTTCTAGGAGGTTGTATAAAGAGATACAGTATAAAATTTTTTATCTCATTTAGGTTTAATTTTTAATCTCTAAACAGTTAAATATATGTAAATCATATTAATATTTATTGGTAATAAATTATTATATATTTTAATAAAGTTGTTAATCTTTTAAATCAAGTTTATTGAATTATTTACAGATTAATAATTACATTGATATTAGTAATAACAAATACATTTCATGGATGTATTTTTAGAAAGATTATCCTTCTACTTTTAAAATGATATAAGAAATCGTGAAGTGATAAAATAAGAAACAAGAATTTCTTACATAATCAAAAATATCAATGTCAAAGATTGGTATGCCAGACTATTTTATTCCATTTTTCAAAATTTTACTATTTAATATCTCATAGACATAGAAAGTTCAATATATTATAACATGCTACAATTTTACATACAATATTGCAAAACAATCTTTACAAATCAATTTTGCAAACAAAACAAACCTGTTACACTATTAAAAGTAATTATTACCATTTCCAATTACATTCATTACAGTAAACTTTCTGCTGTAAATCAAATTAAAACACACCTAAACATTATGCCGTATTACTAACATAACTTAGAACACTTATAAAATTATTGTAAGCGTTTGTACCTTTATTATATACATAATTGCTATCTACACAACTTGAAACACTTATAAAATTATTGTAATCGTTTGTACCTTTATTATATACATAATTGCTATTTACATAACTTAAAACAGTAATAAAATTATTGTAAGCGTTTGTACCTTTGTTATATACATAATTGCTATCTACATAACTTGAAACACATAAAATTATTGTAAGCGTTTGTACCTTTGCTATATACATAATTGCTATCTACACAATTTGAAACACTTATAAAATTATTGTAAGCGTTTGTAGCTTTGCTATCTACATAACTTGAAACACATAAAATTATTGTAAGCGTTTGTACCTTTGCTATATACATAATTGCTATCTACACAATTTGAAACACTTATAAAATTATTGTAAGCGTTTGTAGCTTTGCTATCTACATAACTTGAAACACATAAAATTATTGTAAGCGTTTGTACCTTTGCTATATACATAATTGCTATCTACACAATTTGAAACACATAAAGTTATTGTAAGCGTTTGTATCGTTGCTATATATATAATTACTATCTACACAATTTAAAACACTTATAAAATTATTGTAAGCGTTTGTATCTTTGCTATTCCTGTACCTTTCCACAATATACGATATAATATCAAAACATAAACTGACAGTATCGCATCTTCCCAAACTATAAAAATTATTGAGTCTAGCCATAGATCTGACCCAGATCTATCCTCAGCTTCCTGGGAACCTAAACCAGGAAGGCTAAATAGATTCCATCCAGAGGGGGGTGCTCGGCGAATATATAATACAAAATATATAGAGTCGGACGGTATAGACCCTCGCGAGAGAATCTTTAATCTCCCGGCGGAAAAAACGAGCGCACGGGAAGCGACGTTACACCGTGTGCAAAGGATTACGCACACCGATAGAGCCTTAAAATCTTCAGCCGCCATTGTTAACCGAGCCAGCAGCAGCAGTTTCGTGGGCCACCGTATGCATTCTCAATAATATAAAGTTATCAAATTCGGAAAGGACGTGCAATAAAATGGCGTCGATACAGATAGCGGGTAATACCGAAATTCCTTAATATACAGGGTGGGGCAATAACTATTAGCACCCTGGATATCTTCTAAACCAGGGCTTCTTAAACTTTTGTCATTCACGGCCCCATTTATGATTGCGAGTTTCTTGACGACCCCATACAAATATAAAAGAAAAATAAATTAATATTTTTTGATGATTTATTTATTAGGTAACAATATACATATACATATACATATGAAAATAGCTCAAAACCTTCAACAAATGCGCGTGTCTAGACGCTGCAAGTCCACTGTATTCCGCCAACTCTAGTGATGTTATAAAATGGTATATATAAATATTTGACATTAAAATCTCTCGACCCCAGAATTTTGCCTTGACCCATATTTAAGAAGCCCTGTTCTAAACTATAAGTTTCACAAAAATATTTGTTGGAACAAAATCGTACAGTACGAAAGGGGGCATCCGATGGCGATAATAATGTTTTTGCATGTGGAGGTACTTCGAACATTTGAAGGTCCCCTCCATTTTTTTTTAAATGAATCGGTATATTTTTGCTTCTGTATCGTGATAGAGGATCTTAAAACGAGTTCAACGGCCTATTACATAAGGGCATTGAAGGCCACAGAAAGCAGTGAAAAGCGATAATACTTACGGTTTTGACACAATACATTCACAAACTATTGTAGTGTTACAATAACAATAATAATATTTATTTATTGATTATAGAAATACAGTTACAATACTATGTACAAATTTTACTTAATTCAACTCTCTACACGATATCTCGTCTAATTTAACTCTACACGGTATCACGTCTAATTCAACTCTGCTCTTTTCGACTAGAGAAAACTGTCGCTAACCCTTGGCCTTTCTCCCACCACGTACCTCGGAAAAATTCCTCAAGTATGACCATATTTGGGCGTTTTTCGAGGGCCTCGCGCGTAGCCAAGGATTTTCCCCAAGCAGGTCTGAACTCTCGCTGTTCACCCCTCACTTTATCTTACGCTATAAAATTAATTACGATACTACACTATTATCTTTGATGTTCAACTTGTTGCAGCCAATGTAGATTTTCCACTACCCATAAATGCAAGTTATGCTGATTCCCGTAATTTGTGAATGTTGCTTCACAGGGTGGGGCAATAAATAGTAGCACCTCGGATATCTTCTAAACTATAAGTTTCACAAAAATATTTATTGGAACAAAATCGCACAGTACGAAGGGGGCCACCCAGTTCGGCTTTGAAACGATTTCTAACACGCCGAGGAATTTGCGGAAATTTCTATTCGGGTAATGGTACGAACTTCAGATCGCGAATTAACCCTTTGCACTCGAAAGGTAACCGTTAGTCGTTTAACAGTATCAACTTCAAAAATTTGTAAGTACAATATATTTGCTAGGATTCGCTTATATTACACTTCATTTAGTTTAGTTAAATTTATTAGGTCGAGTCATAAGTAACTTCCGATGCAGCTAACAATAAGTAGAATCTATTGTTCGTATCTACCCGCTATGAGTTACCATGACAAGAAGTTTTTGTTTTCACTATATAGACGAGACTTTAGTTAGCCTTTTATGAACTGTTTTGTGTGATACACGTTACGTTAAACTGTTTTTTTAATCTCTGAAATGGAGAGTTAAAAAGTACATATTCGTCATGTAATGCATTGGGAATTTAAACAAGGTAATAGTGCTAAGGCCACAGCTGAAAAAATATGCGGTGTATATGGTGAAGACTAATAACTGATCAGGCAGTTAGAAATTGGTTTATAAAACTCCGTTCTGGAGATACGACCTTAAAAGACGAACCGAGTGCGGGACGTCCTTCCGACTTTGACGATAACCTTTTAAAAGCAATATTGGAGCAAAATACACGTCAATCAATAAGAGGTATAGCAGAAAAGTTGAATACATCACAATCAACTGTTAACCGTCACCTGGAGAAATTAGGGAAAGTCAGCAAGTTGGGAGTATGGGTAGCTCACAATCTCAGTAAACAGAATAAAGAAGATCGCATGTCAATCGCCACAAGTCTACTCTCACGGGCAAAAGTTAAGCCTTTTTGAAACAGGATTGTAACAGGCGATGAAAAATTGGTTACCTATGAGGATATAGTCCAGAAAAGACAGTGGCTTGATAAGGATCAACCACCCCTATCAGATCCGAAAGCAAATATCCATGGCAAAAGATTTTATTATGTGTATGGTGGGATTGTCAAGGAATAATTCACCACAAGTTGTTGAAGTTAAATTTAACGATTACTGTAGATAGTTGCAAAGAGTGTAAGAGAAACTCCATGAAAAGCGTCCTACACTCGTTAATTGCAAAAACGTCATTCTTTTAATAATGCGCGACCACATACAGCAAGGGTGACTCAAGAAAAAATTCTTCAGCTTGAATGGTCTGTTTTACCACATCCACCTTACTCCCCGGATCTTGCCCCAACAGACTACCACATTTTCCGTTCTTTATAAAACTTTTTGAATGGAAAAACCTTCAATTCTGAAAAGCAAGTCAGGCAGGCTGTCAAAAATTTCTTCCAGTCCAAACCAATCACATTTTACAAGGAAGGAATTGATAAACTGCCAGGAAGATGGGAGAAGGTTATATACAGGGTGTTCGGACAGCCCTGGGCTTAAATTGAAAGAGTAACTCCCTGAGACATTCTAAGACGAAATCAAGAGTAACGATTTTGCGTTTGAGGCTTTGTTTACGAGTTATAACTAGTTAAAGATATCGTTTAATCCGGACCGTTCGACGCTTGAGAGCGGGTAACCGAGGCAACTCGGTCGGTAACGTCGCTGAGTCCACAGTGATGCTCAAGCGTCGAACGATCCGGATTAAACGATATCTTTAACTAGTTATAACTCGTAAACAAAGCCTCAAACGCAAAATCGTTACTCTTGATTTTCGTCTTAGAATGTCTCAGGGAGTTACTCTTTCAATTTAAGCCCAGGGCTGTCCGAACACCCTGTATGTATCGTATAATAGAAAATTCATCGTGGCGCTACGGGCAAACTATGTAAAACTGGCGTGGCATTCAACATGTTAACTCAGCTCTATCGAGAGCATTGGCTTGCAGATAAACAGGTAGTAAATAAAATATACGTTTATAGTAGGCGTTCGAAATGATGGCCATCGCTGTCGTGGACAGCTCGTTCACCAGACTTAACACCTCTAGATTTTTTTCTGTGGGGAACACTGAAAAAGAAAGTGTACAAAGAAGTACCAACTATACCTTACGATATACAATAGCGAATTATCGTAGCCTGTGCATCAATAAGTTCTGATACTGTATGATTTACAAGTCAATCGATCGTAAAAAGAATCCAATGTTGCATTAACAGTGATGGTCATCATTTCGAACACTCACTATAAACGTATGTTTTATTTACTACCAAACTCGTAAGTATTATCACCTTTCTCTGATTTCTGTGATCTTCAATGTCCTTATGTAATAGGTCGTTGAACTCATTTTAAGATTTTCTGTTATGGTACGGAAGTAAAAATATACCGATTCATTTAAAAAAATGGAGATGACCATTAAATGTCCAAAGTACCTTCATCTGCAAAAGAACTATTATCGCCGCCGAATGGCCCACTTCGTACTGTGCGATTTTGTTCCAATAAATGTGAAACATTTTGTAAAACATATAGTTCAGAAGATATCTGAGGTGTTAATATTGGATTAATTTTGGATTGTTAATAGGGTTATCCGGAATGTTCGTGCCGATTTTGAAGGAAGATTGAAGCGCAGGGGATTTAAACTTTAGCATACATTTATTAAATTATACAGGTGCCATTTCTTTGTACAACTTTTCTCCATCTTTCAGGCGACTTGAAAATTCCATTCTTCCAGAATCTCTCAGGTTTTCCAGAGAAAAAATTTTCTACGTGATTTTTTATTCCGTCGAAGGAGTTGAAGTTTTTTCCATTAAAGGAATTTTGTAATGATCGAAAAAGGTACCATAAACAGCACATATCTTGTTTACCGCCTTTATGGCATTTTTGCCTTTCCGATGAAGGAAAAGTATTGGATTGTCCGGAAATTTCGTGCCGATTTTGAAGTAAGATTGAAGCACAGGGGATTCTAATTTTAGCATACATTTTTTTAATTATACAGGTGCCATTTCTTTGTACAACCTTTCTTCATCTTTCAGGCGACTTGAAAATTCCATTCTTCCAGAATCTCTCAGGTTTTTCAGCGAAAAACTTTTCTACGTGATTTTTTATTTCGTCGAAAGAGTTGAAGTTTTTTCTATTAAGGGAATTTTGTAATGATCGAAAAAGGTACCATAAACAGCACGTATCTTGTTTACCGCCTTTATGGCATTTTTGCATTTCCAGTAAAAGTATTAAATTCCTAAAATGCACTTTGTTTCCTTCCATATTCAAAGGCCTGTAAAACTGACAAAAATTAACGTATCGTATCCAAACTTTGTTTCAAATATGCCTGAAGTATTGTCTTTTACAATATGTACACTTATTATTTGTTCTCAATCATTCTAATATATTTAGACCTGTCCTTATGCCATTTGCCAAAAATCGGCACGAAATTTCTGAACAACCCAATAGTTTAGAAGATATCTGAGTTGCTAATAGTTATTGCCCCACCCTGTATATGTACAGGCGATGTGAACGACGCCTTAGCCTCGAAACGCCGATCGGGATTCTCCAGTCGGTTTGTCTGGATACGTAAATCCGGATGATAATAATTTATTGGAAAGGCCCTTTTTACACGAGTGCCCGTTGCCGTTCTGGGAATCTTTTCCTCGGCTGCCAGATGGGGTCGATGTTCACGGTGGCAAAAATTAGTCTGCCTCTCCTTTTAAGCGTTTCTCAGCCTGTTTGTTTGTTACTGGATTCAGGCAACACAGGATCAACATATTATGCAACTTTATTGCCATGGCGCGATCCTCGACGCGTGCACACATTATGTACACCCCCCGCATAAGTCACTGGACGTTTGTGAGTTTTGAAGAAATTTTTTTTTTTTTTCCTTTTTCTTACTTGTGTGATGTTATTTATTAGAGCAATTACTATCTGATGACTAGGATTAGTAGGATCTCTCTTTTTAACCGTTCGCGTAACACGAACCGCTTTCGAGCTCTTCCTATTTCCTGTCGAGGAAACCCGCATTTGACCGATCCAGAAAATTTTGACAGCGCGCTCATAGTTTATATAATATATATAATATTGATGGTTGGTAACCATATAGGGACGAGTGACATTTATTAGTTGGTATCACCCCGTGGTTATTTGTAACGCGTAAGTCATTAGTAGTCAGTAGCGTGCGAGCTCCCATGCGAATCTGTACAACCATAGTGAATAAGCAATTTATATGTTATATATTTAAATATACTATTGTAGTTAGTATAAGTCAGTACATTTATTCCAATAATATATATATATATAATATATAAATAATAGTATTAATACTAGTATGTAATATATAAATAATAGTATTAATACTAGTATGTAATACATAAATAATAGTATTAATACTAGTATGTAATATATAAATAATAGTATTAATACTAGTATGTAATATATAAATAATAGTATTAATACTAGTATGTAATATAAATAATAGTATTAATACTAGTATGTAATATATAAATAATAGTATTAATACTAGTATGTAATATATAAATAATAGTATTAATACTAGTATGTAATATATAAATAATAGTATTAATACTAGTATGTATATATAAATAATAGTATTAATACTAGTATATACTATATAAATAGTATTAATACTAGTATGTTACATATAAATAATAGTATTAATACTAGTATATACTATATAAATAATAGTATTAATACTAGTATATACTATATAAATAATAGTATTAATACTAGTATATACTACATAAATAATAGTATTAATACTAGTATATAATATATAAATAATAGTATTAACACTAGTATATAATATATAAATAATAGTATTAACACTAGTATATAATATATAAATAATAGTATTAACACTAGTATGTAATATATAAATAATAGTATTAATACTAGTATGTAATATATATATGATAGTATTTCATAAAATAATAAGTTACAAATTAAAAATGTAAAAAATTTGAAGAGAAAATAATATTTCAACACATGATCAAAGAAGCGCTCTCGAGCTCCTCAGCCTTTTTCCAACACATAATCGAAAATGCGCGATCGCGCTCCATGGCGTTTTTCGACCGTGTTTTCTGAAAACTCTCTGGTACGCAAACGGTTAACCTCTTAATGCACAAATCAACACATTTTATGCGGATTTACGCGTGTAGCGAGCATTTCTTCGTGAATTTCGCTAGAGTTTGGTTATTCGGTAAAATGGCAATAAATCGAAAATTACTTCGTTTTTCTCAACGAAACTTTCTTTATTTTACACTTTAATATATCGTCGTTGTCAAACCAATATCTGCTGTGATATATGATTCGCATGGAATATGTTAAGAATTAAAAAAAGATCAATTATATTATATAAAAATATAATATATTATATAACAATTAAAAGAAAAATGGTTTCTACACCAATCTTTTTATTCTCTATTTTCTTAAAATAAAAAAGGACATTAACAAATCTTGAAAGAAAAACACAAAAGAATGTTGTTTACACAAAAAAAACTAATTACCTCCTATTTCGCTTAATCAAGTTAACTCGAGTAACGAAGAAACTATGAAAATTATCAAAGAAATATTGAAAAATAAGATTTTAGTCAAGACTTACGATGGTATGGTAAATTTTGAAACATGGAATGATACAAAGAGGAATGTCGAGTATATTCTGTTGTATTTATTTATTACAGAAAACTAAAACTGCAGGTCTCACAAGGATAATGTTTACGAAATGCTACAGTGATGAAATGTGATGTTTAAGTGACGAATTAAACAAAGAAAGATTGTTTATTCAATAAAGAACAGAGAAAAGCATTTTATTGTGCCACAATTCTCGTTCACATGTCACTAAACTAACTCAATAGACTTAGGGTGGGAATTTTAAGCCGAGGATGGGAATTTCTTCCATATGTGGTTTATTCACGGGTTCTAATCCAAACAGATTATAGTTTATTACAGTTCACAACACAATACACTTTATTTAACAATAAGAAATATTTAGAAATAGATTAACAGCTTTATTATTTTAAAATAACGTTACTTTTAATATTACTATTAATATCTCCATTTCGTAATGGCATCAATCAGTTATCTAATACCTATATAACAAATAGTAGAAAACGTGAAGAGCTATTTTAATGATGATTAATAAATAAACTCATAATTTTACACAAAAATGCGATAGAAAATTTCGCTTGAATGATAAGTTTTAATGATAAATTAATAATATATCTGTTCAAGAACACTAATGTCAAAACTGATGATTTTAAATAAATAATGTTTAAAATTCTGCAGAAAATTTATATTTTTTGTTAATTGTTAATGAGATTAATATCTTTTACATCATTAAAACATTGCATGGATTGGATTTTTCAATCCAAGACTTCTAAAAATTAATATTAGCTTGTTTTAAATTTACTTACAAAAATTTTTAATTTAATATTTATATTATTTTCCGTAAAATTTGATCTTATTATATTCAATGGTGCCAACGTGGCTCAATGTTCCATTGAAATTCAGAGAAAAGTAACGCGGAAGTGGGAAGATTACTGTCACAACTGTCCATTCATAAATCACTGTTTCTACAACCATTAAAATTGTCTAGTAACAACCACCATATGCACAGCATTTTGTATAAATGGAGTCAATATGGTCCGGAAATATCGAATCTTGTTTCCTAGAAACGCAAGTACTCTTAACAATATTTGTAATAGAAAATTTTCGACGTTGACTCAAATATAACTACTTTACGTGAAAGAAATAAGTTTTACTAGAAGTAGTGATAAGTGAGACAACTTTATAGTATAGTTATATTATTATGACAATAATAATAATAATAATAACAACAATAACAACAACAATAATAATAATAATAATAATAACAATAACAACAACAACAATAATAATAATAATAAGGAACCAAGAAAAAGTAACAATACTACCGTTCATAATTTCAGCAACAGGCATTACCCCAAAAACATTTATACAAAACTTACAAGTATTACAACTACCAACATACATACACTCACACATACAAAAAGCAGTCATCCTGAACACAACGACAATAGCAAGAAAATTCCTACAATAAAAAACACTGGCATGAACTTGGTGCAACCCGTTCATGCTGGTCACAAGCCAGAGAGAGAATCCTCTGAGAGGCCACTATAATAATAATAATAATAATAATAATAATAATAATAATAGCAGCATAGTCAGAACCCACTTAAATCACAACAGTTAAAAACCAAGCTGGACTTGGCAAAGTCCCGTCCAGTGCGGAAAATCCCCCTTGAAAAAGGGGAGAAAAAGAAATAAATAAAAATAATAATAATAATAATACTGATCAATAATAACTAATAAGTTATTATATTATCAATAATACTAATAATAATTAATCTAACAATAATAATAATAATCTGTTTGACAATATTAATGGCGGTCTTATGATCTATTGGAAAATTATTATAATTAATTATTCGTCATTCTATGATTGGATGTCGTCCCGATCGGATCGTTTAGTGTTAAAATTGTTTTTTAATGGGTGCTACAGAAATTCAAGAAACAAATATTAATTAAATAATTGTATTAAACATTATATTAAATATTCTTGAATATTGAATAATGCACCAATGGTTTGACACTGTATATTATCACGTTATCTACGAGTTTCCCACCGCTAAGACAGGAAGAAAATACATATGCTTATTTCTTATAAATGCGTTCTTCCGACCTGCTGAAATAAGTATGGCACACGTCGGAATACGTGGTCATAGAAATTAAAATCAGAAAGAAATTGATTGTAAAAATCGAATACATGTTCAGATAAAATATACATTTTGCTGTGTTAAACTGCAAAATTAAGAAGAGACATTATTCGTCCCATTCTATTCACATTAGACAGAGTAGCTTCGTCGGTAGCGAATAATCTGGCAACGAAAATCGTCGCGGCGGAAAGCGCCGCGGGAGGCTGAGCGGTGAAAAAGCCTTAATAACGCAACGAGTGGTTCCGACTAACAACGTGTCAAGCGGCCGACGGGAGTATAGTCGACGGGGTCCTAGGCACGTATAAGAGGGAAAAAGGGATGGATAAAGTGGGGCAGCAAGGGGGTGGGCCGGTGCGGGCCCTTTGTTAGGACGCGTGCCCTTGCACGTGTGCACGGCCAATGCCTACGCACTTCTGTTACTCACCGTGGCACGGCGCAGGGGCGGATTTCGAAGCCATAAATTTTTCTCCAAATCGCCGCCACTACTACCGCGTGCCTCGTATTCTTCGTTATCGTGTCTTGCATAAGCAACAAGTATACGCGAACGCGCAGAACTTCGCCATGTTAATTTTTATGGTATTTTGTGTGTTAGAGTAGTAATTGCTCCAACTATTTGTTTTTTATTTTATTTTTTTTTTGGGGTAGATAAATTCCATTTCATGCAAACGGAAGAATGAATAATGGGTGAGCGTAAATAACTTAGCTTAATAGGAAACTGTAATGTTTAAACCTGCATAAACCTAATAGGAAACTGTAAAGTTAGGCTTGAATAAATTTAATAGGAAACTGTAAAGTTTGGACTTGAATAAATTTAATAGGAAACTGTAAAGTTTGCACTTGAATAAACTTAATAGGAAACTGTAATGTTCAGACTTGAATAAACTTAATAGGAAAGTGTACTTTTAGATTTGAATAAACTTAATATAAAAGTGTAAAATTTAGGCTTGAATAAATGTAATATAAAACTGCAAAGTTTAGACTTGAATAAACTTAATATGAAACTGTAAAGTTTAGGTTTGAATAAACCTAATAGGAAACTGTAAAATTTAGACCTGAATAAACTTAATATGAAACTGTAAAGTTTAGATTTTGAATAAACTTAATAGGAAACTGTAAAGTTTGAATTTGAATAAACATAATAGAAAACTGTAAAGCTTAGACTTGAATAAACTTAATATGAAACTGTAAAGTTTAGATTTTGAATAAACTTAATATAAAAGTGTAAAATTTAGGCCTGAATAAACGTAATATAAAACTGCAAAGTTTAGACTTGAATAAACTTAATACAGAACTGTGAAGTTTACACTTGAATAAACTTAATATGAAACTGTAAAATTTAGACTTGAATAAACTTTATAGGAAACTGTAAAGTTTAGACTTGAATAAACTTAATAGGAAACTGTAAAGTTTACACTTGAATAAACTTAATAGGAGATTGTAAAGTTTGCACTTGAATAAACTTAATAGGAAACTGTAAAGTTTGGACTTGAATAAATTTACTATTCTTGGAGAAAAAGTCAATATTTTGACTAGAATGATTAGTATTTGAATGTATTCGGCAGAACGGGAGATTAGAAGAGTAGAGGAAAGGATTGAATAGCAATGGGTGCTTTGTGAGTCTAGAAGGAGGATTAATATTAACACACAAGTGGATTATTAACAATATCGTGAATAACTTTGTAGAGGAAACATAGATCGACTGTGAACTTCTTAAATTCTAAACAGGTAATATTTAATGAATTTTCCAAGGATCTAACGTACAGTGACTCACATATTTTTTTATACCTTTACAAATTCTAAGAATTCTAAGAATTCTTCAAATTCTAGAAAATACTTTCGTTATTTCCTCTTTGACAATTATTTTGAAATTTAAAATTACATTTTGTGTATTATGCTTATAATCCATTGATCTGGACTCCGTTCATTATTTATGAAGTATATTGAGAAAATTATTTGCAGATTGCAATAACGATAGTACAAGTTTTACCTAGGGATACCCTAAAGGGATGTTGATGTAAAAATAAAATATCTACTAGAGAAGTTACTACAAACTTTAAATATTGTTTCGTTTGTCACACTATAGGCGTATATTGACTGTACATCAAGTACATTTAAGAATACTTCCCTTTTTGCATTTACTCTTGTACTTAAATGTCGTGCACTATATGTAACATTAATATATGCATGTATGTTCAACAAATTCATTCACAAATAACTAAAACTACAGAGATCGTTTAATTTAAATAAGTAAACTATAAAATAATTGTTTACTAAATACCACTATTATAGTATAGTTGCATTTAGACAATTCACAAATGTTTTTAGGTGCAATTCAATACTAAAAATTCAATTTAAAATCTGATTCGAAACATATATTGTTGAATAAGAATGATAAAAGCATGTAACTATTTGTAAAATGAAGGCTCACAAGAAAATTTTTATTATTATTAAATGTATTATTAAATTAAAGTTAATTTTGAATTGTTACCAACCAGATTTCTTATATTTTCTGTAATTTAAAGAAAAATTTACATATGTAGATGCAGAATTGAATTAAATATAATTCTGCAGTAGAATATTGTGACAATTTAAATGTGTAAATTTTGGTAACTTAAATTTGTATTCGTTTTAATGCACGGGCATAAAGATTTTCCTGTTCTACGACGGAAAAATGGAACGATATCGTTTACAATAGAAAATCTGAGCATAGAATTGAAACGGATGGATTGGTTCTATAGACAGAGAGAGGTAAGCTGAGCAGTACGATCGTATAATTTTGCACAATGTAAAAGGTATTCAGGGTTCACGGTGCAAAGGGGGAGAATAGAATTACATTTTTCTAGCTGAATAGAACACACCTACGTAGGCACACGGGACAAATCGTACGCAATTGTGCGTGAGTACGTTACGAATCAGGGACGGATTAATGGAAACGGTAAATAATGTAACAGAAAAGTCTATAAATAATTGCGTACAAATTTTAGAGACGAAGATTGTTGTTTGTTAGTTGTACTATTTTTTAGAAGGACATTAATGGAAACAAAGTTAAATTTAATTTTTATCTCAATTTGTTTACTGCTGGAGTTTCTTAGCAATTTATCCTGCTTCTCATGATACAAATTTCCTGCACGAATATTTTGTTTAATACAGGTAGGTCTTGATTAGTACGAATAATAAATCCTGATCACGTTATTCTAATTCAAGTATAATAATTGATACTAATTCCATGGAAATGTGAAACATTCATTTTCATACGTCCACTGAATTACAATGAAAACATATTTATTGTTCTTAAAAATATTTTTAGCAATATCAACTCTACTGCTTTCTATTTCTTGAAATATTAAACGCGAATTACTTTATTCTATTATTCTACAGTTCAATATATTCAAATTTCTCCAGTATTCTCGCATTATTCCCGTATTAACTGAATCTTCGTTCTTATTGAACGCGACCAGGTACCATTTTACAATTCATCCTAAATTGAATTTCATACTATCTGAATTCACATTAATCGAGATCTACAGTAACGGACAAAAGTTTCAGACGAGAGGACAACGTAAAACATAATTTTATGAATCGCAAATATTGTTTATCTATTCATTTTTATTATCTTCGTGGTACAACACTATTCATTGATTACCATAAAATAGAAATTTTATTTATACCGTTATTTCTTATTAATTAATTGATTTATTTTCTTTGACCCTTTGGTCTTAAACTTTTGTCCGCTACTGTATTATATTAACTGTATTGTATTAACGAAACTTGCTTTCTTTTACTCTGTCTAACAATTCCTTCCTTTCTATTTAAACCATTATTAATTGTTATCTGATAAATCAGTACCATACTACTAACCTGAATAAGTGTTAGTGTTATCAATTATTAACCAATCTATATTTTTCATTTACAGTATGGAAAAAACGTGCCATACATTTTATAGATATGTTCTACAGAAATAATAAGCCAAATAAAAAATAATGCCAAATAAGCCAATTTACCAAAGAAAAAAGGAATATAAAATTAATAGAATATTGTAAAATATATTAACAATCTTAATATTAGATCGAGAAAGTATAGTAAAAAATTGCACATTAACTAAGCAATGTATACTGCTGTATTTTTGACAAAGAAATAATTTAAATAAATTAATTTATATCGTTCAATGTATAACTAACTAAAAAGATTGTCACATCTTCGTAGTACACTATAAATGTTCTATTATTTACAAGTATCTATTCGAAATTTCTCCGTTTTCGAAATTACACTTTCATTTTACCTAACACTATGTACAGTAGCGGACAAAAGTTTAAGACGAGAACATAGTTTTACGGTTTGCAAATATTGTATATATATTTATTTTTCCCATTATTATGGTAGAACACTATTTATTGATTAGCATAGAATACGAATTTTGTGAATATCATGTCGTTTTTTATAAATTAATTTATTTGTTTTCGCTGGCTGTTTAGTCTTAAACTTTTGTCCAAACTGTATCTATATAAAAATTATTAATCCGTACATATAACGAATTTTTGTCCAAACTGTACCTATATAAAAATTATTAATCCGTACATATAACGAATTTTTGTCCAAGCTGTACCTATATAAAAATTATTAATCCGTACATATAACGAATTTTTGTCTACTACTGTGCCTGTATAAAAATTATTAATCAGTACAAACCTGATTTTTTTTTTTTTTTTTATTAAAGTATTTTGAGCTCAAAAGACCATTTTGCTACAAAAATTATTATACATCGAGTACTTACAGATAATATCTGCGTTTTATGATATTACATTTTCAGAATTGACACATTGTGCGCCAGTAACACTGCACCACCAGAAATTGGCAGAACTCCGTGTTTATTCGACGCTCGCACAAATAACGTACTTTATTTCGGTTGAAATAATTGGTCCGAACAACTCGAACTCGCAGAAGCTAAAAATCTGAACCTCTCTTCCCAGGATCCCCCTCCCAGGATCTGTTGGACCGCAAAAGGAGCAGAGGAAATGTTCTTTTTTGTTCGGTGCAGTCGGAGCTATACGGTTTAATCCGCACCAACGGATCTAACGCGAGTTTTTTACACCTCCAGCGAAAATACCACCACGAAGCGGAGTCCGGGCTTCTACGAAGAACCATGACGCATGTGCGACAAAATTCTGCAAGGGTACGTGACTAATGATAATAATCAAGAGGCTCAGGCTGTGGTCTTGCCACTGGAAATCATTCGGGCTACTTTTAACACCGATCGTTTTCGTTCACACGCGCCACTCGATGTTGAGAATTTCCACAATTGACGGTTTATTTGATGAAAAATATTTAGGAAACAGGTATACGTTGTGAAATATAATAGGATTTTAGATACGTATTCACAGTGAAGTATTTTTTGATTAAAATTTGTAACATTGCAAAATATAGTAGGATTAAAAAAAAAAAATATTCACAATGAAATATTTTTTAATTAAAATTTGTAACATTGGAAAATACAGTAGAATTTTAGATATGTATTCGCAATGAAGTATTTTTTAATTAAAATTTGTAACATTATAAAGTATAGTAAGATTTTAGATACGTATTAACAATGAAATATTTTTTAATTAAAATTTATAACATTGTAAAATATAGTAGGATTTTAGATATGTATTCACAATGAAATATTTTTTTATTAAAATTTGTAACATTGTAAAATATAATGGAATTTTAGATACGTACTCGCAATGGAGTATTTTTTAATAATAATTTTTATTACGTTGATATGTAGCTGTTACTGTAATCATGATTCTCTTTAAGTAAAATTAAGCGTTCTCGTTATAAAAATTTTGAATTACTTAAATATAGTAACGGCTAAGCTAAATACAGTAAATGAAGTAATTAATATATGAGAAATAGTATAGTAAACAAATAAGTTTACCAGACACTTTATAGTGCCTTCTCGTCTTAAACTTATGTCCGCTACTGTACTTCAAACTGATAAAAGAAATTGAAATTGACTTTCGTTAGATGTACAATACAAACATTGAAATTTTCTTGTTTATATTGTCTTATAGAAAATTTAAACTGTGCACTCTTGAACAGAGTTAAGTTTTTAAACTTTTGCCATAATATATTTTATGGAATTATTATAGCATCAACAAAATTTCATTCTTCTTATAAAAATCGAACGGAAAACATTAAATACTTTATTTATGTATTTTAATTCGGAGCAGTTTATAACTTGATGCACAGTGTATCCCGTTTAAAACAGACTCTTTATGTAACTGTTTCATGTAACTCTTACATAAGCTTTGGAAAATTTTAAAGAAATGACTTTACGGTGAAAATGTTTATTGAAGTCGTTCCGTATCCCAACGTCATTCAAATTACATATGACACATTTTTCATACTCTAATGTTCTTAACTTCTACCTTTTTATAAGAAATGTTACATAAAAATTTCTTCCATCTTTTACTTATATTATTAAGAAACTGTGTTATTTGAGAATTATCTGTATTTTGGAAGACAATTTTTTATTATTTCACAACAATTTTCATTTTATTTATTACGCAATGGTGAACATTTTTCATACTCTAATGTTCTTAACTTCTACCTGTTTATAAGAAATGTTACATAAAAATTTCTTCCATCTTTTACTTATATTATTAAGAAATTGTGTTATTTGAGAATTATCTGTATTTTGGAAGACATAATTTTTTATTATTTCACAACAATTTTCATTTTATTTATTACACAGTGCTGAACATTTTTCATAGTCTAATGTTGTTAACTTCTACTTTTTTATAAAAAATTTTACATAACAATTTCTTTGATCTTTTACTTATGTTATTTGAAAGTTATCTATATTCAGGAAGTCACAATTCCCTTTTATTTTTTTCATAACAACTTTCGTTTTATTTATTACACAGTGGTGAATATGTTTCATTATCTAATGTTCTTAACTTCTACTTTTTTATAAGAAATGTTACATAAAAATTTCTTCGATCTTTTACTTACATTATTAAGAAACTATTATTTGAGAATTATCTGTATTTTGGAAGACACAATTCCCTTCTTTTTTTTTACAACTCGTTTAATTCGTCACACAGTTATTTGTAAGTTCCTAACATTGAAATTAATTTTTCTTTGAGCATACATCTGGAATTATCTTTCCTAAAATATGATAACTGCATCAAGAAGGTTCGAGGCAACTGTTATCAAGAATCACCTATTGCCGCAGGCTCCACTTACGACTTACAACCGCATGGTACAAGAAAGAGAGATTCCCATATCGATTGGAGTCGCGTGGCCGAAGCGTGGCATATCATCCCTCTTTCTTCACCGCGTGCGCTTTCAAACAAGAAAGTGAAACAAGGAACGAGCTACCATAGTGTAACGTGTTTCCGAGAGGGACAGTCGACCAGACGTCGAAAGGAAAAGGAAGAGGGTGAGAGACAGAGAGAAAGAGTGAAAGAGAGAGAGGGGCAGAGACAGAGAAATGTTTCAGACACGCTTCGCTCGTGTGCCTGAAACGTCTGACGTGAGACCAGCTGCCCCTTCGGCGTGCAGTTTCGACCAAACGGAATCTCGTTTGCTTCACGACAATACGACGATCGTCCTTCCCTTTCGGAAAGTTTAAAGGGAACGAGATGCTGAGATCGGAGTGGTGATCTTGCCCGTTCATCTGATCACACAATGGGCTCCTTTAAATGACGAAACTTCGCAACGAAAACGCGGATGCGCGCGCTCGAATTGCGTCCACGTGAATTAACTACGGTTGATACTTATGTATGGGAAGGACATGTGTTCTTGTCAAGGGGACATTATGACTGATCTGCAGCCAAGATAAATGTAAGTTGCAACACCATTAAGAAACACAGTTTCAATTAAACGAGCATGATGCAACGGTTCATTTTTATTCGAAACTTTTGTGGAACGAAAAAGTGGGGTTAGGTTAATAACATTGGTTATGTTAATTTACCGCTGTAGCGTGCCAGTAGAAAGCTTTCAAGCAACGATGGACATTTTATTTATACGGTGGGCTAATCAGTAATGTACAAATGAAATAATACATTAGGTATGTACATCTTTTTTCCCGTTATAATTTTAACAAGTAAGTTTTAGTATTTTAATTCATTTTTCTTGGTTGTTCATATTTTGTGGGATACTGTTCATTATTATAGAACGCGGTTTGTGATTCGATGTACATTTTGATATGGTTATGTGGATTTTGTTATATCTTGATTGCAAGAATATAGATATATTAATACTGTTTATTGAAATTTTTACTGATATTTATAAATTTATTGTCTGCAAATGCGATTTAACACGTGCGATTAAAAGTTAGTTATAGGCAGAGTCTTACGTAGATATCCGCATAATTAGAATCTTTAAGGATTAAACAAGTATAATAATATTTTCTATTATTAATGAAAGACGAAATTTCATTTATCAAATAATACTTATAAATCAGTATGCAAATTAAAAGTGTTAATTATACATATTACATTAAACGATCGTAAATGAAAAGTTAGGTAACAATAAACTTTTCTTTACGTAATAGCGATCAACGATTTTTAATTATTCTGTACTGATTTGAAGGCTGTTTATTCGTCGGCAGTGCCGATAGTGAAATGTACTTTCGGAGCTGGTGAGCTGCAGGTACACTTGCATACCCTCGACGTAACGCAGGTGAGAGCTCCTTGCACCTGGATTCGCCGAAATTAACCGATATTGAAGCAACAATTGGATCGATGTTTCATCGGAAGTACGGTCGTTCCGATTAATTAACTAATTAAATAACCGCGGCGATTCTCATATCCGGAAAATTTTACCGGGTTCGCGGAATTTTTATTAACCTCCATCCATATCAAAATACCAGACACACCAATTTACATAATTAATTTTGTAAGAGGTAAGTGAACCTACATAAAATATTTAACATATTCATATGTTGTAGCACAAACTTTAATTTAAATTTAAAGGAACTTTGTTATTAGCATATAACATTTGAATACTTCAAATAAATTTTATAGCGTTTCTTAAATTAGGATGTATAAATTAAACAAATTATTTTCAAATAATTCTTTATTTAACTTAAAAGTGAAGCTGCTAATGCAACAAACTAAAGCAATATAGCTGATCTAATTGTAAGACAATAGGTTGCAGACAATTTTTATTTTATGTAAGGTCCTGTATAAGTATGTGTCAATTTATATGCATAAAAATAAGTTGAAATAATAGACGCAGGAATTATTTCAAAAATTATTCCAGGATATATTTATTTAAATACAAAGTGAACTAGAAAATTATTATAAACAACAATTTAAAAAAAAAATCACCTTCTTATTGAAATATATTAATATATAATTATTTCAAAGTAACATCTAACTAAATCAAACACGTTATTTTAATAATTATTTTGAGAATATTGTAGTTAAATTGCAATTCAGTATTCTAATGTGTAACATGATCAAATGTAAACTAAAAGTCACATGACTCTGAACGAAACCAACTGGGGTAGCGTAAAATCCCCAATTTTTCTTCGAACCAAGTTCCTTAATTAAGAAAACACACGTTTCCTAGTTTCCTGGAGGGAGGTGGTTCGCGGCTTCCGACTTCCTCTGCTGGTCGGACAGATAGTCGGTTCCTGGTTTCCAATGAACGGTTCTCTCTTATGGCTTGCGCCCGATATCCATGGGGAATAACATATACGGGCAGATGGTTTCTGTCCCCTTCCAACTCCCCCCTCCTTCAAACCTGGCCACGATTCGATTTTGGTCTTTCCCTCCTTCTCTCTCCCTCCTGTTTACCGCTACGTGTCCCTCTCTGTTCCGCTCGCCCTGTCTCCTTCCGTTCAATCGCATACGCGCAGCGACCCGATCCAAAAAAGCCCGAGGCACCCTCTACGTAGAGTGCTCTTGCCTGTTGCCCACCCCAAAAATATCCCGGGACTCATCCAACCACCCTGTGCACCCATCAGCCACGTGCACAGTGGTTCTCTCATTCGCTGACAACCACTTGTGGAATCTTACTTTTTATAGTTACCGTTCGATTGCAGATACACGTTATATGTGAACCGTGATTTTATTCGTTGAGTTGTATCTTTGCTTGAATGTGTAGGTAAAATGAAATTGAGAAACATTGTTATGTATTTTTGCACATGCTTCCACTCATCTGGTGGATTTTTTCATGCAAAACACATAACACTGACAGAAAGTTTAGTAGCATAGAGAGGGTTTTTAAAAGATTCTTTATGTTAGTTTATTATAGTTATAAGTTTTGTTAATGATAGATGGAATGATACTAATCAAACGTCTACTTTTAAAAATTAATAATTTAATTAATAAAAATTAAAGGTTTAGTTATTAAAAATTAATGAATTACTTAATAAAAATTAAAGGTTTAGTTATTAAAAATTAATGAATTACTTAATAAAAATTAATGAATTACTTAATAAAAATTAAAGGTTTAGTTATTAAAAATTAATGCTTTAATTAATAAAAATTAATAATTTAATTGTTTTTCATTGACATCACAAATCCTTGACATGTTTTTAATAAATTTTACTAAATTTCAAGATTCCTTATAAATAATTTCAGAATTACCCTTTATTTTGCAAATATATGCTTCCTGTTTTTCTGCAATCTATTTTACAAGTATTCCATCATTGATAAATTTAATAACCTTTTAGTTATATTTTTTTCTCTTCTCTAATTTATTACTACAGTATTCGATAAATGTCAGTAGCGTTGAAACTAAAACTTGGTTTCTTGAACTGTACAAGATGTTTCAAGTAATTAGACAAAGCTATACCTTTGAGAATATTAAAAATAGTAAAAACTGTCAGGGGATAAAATTCAGTGGCTTAATATGTTTTGCGTTTCTCTTACACTTTTGCAAAGTGCAACTACACCTCCTTTCTTAAAAGGGACTATGTAACTTTCTTTTATAATTTAATTCTTTTGTGTATTCTACATACATAAAGTATTATGGTAATATGATCGTACACTAAATAATTAACGAGATATTTAAATATTTTTTTCATGTTTATGATCTTGTTAAATTGAAGTATTCCAATCTTCAGATTAGGAAAACAGAAACCAGTAAATACTTTTACATTAGTCATCATGATCACTATACTTAACACCCTTAGATTCTATCCTTTGGATGTCTTAAAAAATAAAGTTTATTTATTTCAAGATATTAAAGACAGAAGCAGTCAAAATAAGTGAGGAGATAAAAAACATTGAAATTCAGATGAAACAGTGTTCAAAATCTGTTAGACTATTTTTGGATACATTAAAAAAACACTTTACGATACATACTAAGAAACTTGAAATCTCTTCTGAACTGTTTACTTTAGGATTACATTACCATACTACATTTATACGTAGAATACCCAGAATAATCAATTTATTCAGGAAAAGCTGTATAGTTTCATTCAAAAACAGGGTGCAGTTACACATTGGATAAAAATGCATAAGAATACAGAAATATAGAACATGTACCATTCAATTTTCTTCTTAATATTTTTCTCTGTTTTCTTTACAAGCCTATACCTTCCAGGCTTGTAAAGATGTTTTAAAACTTTTTACAGGGTTCGCATACACAAGATTGTGTAAAATAATAATTTTCCCTTAACTTTAACAACTAGATTTACAGACGTTTCTTATATATCTATTTTTAATATACATATATTAAGAAATAGGCGTATATCATACAGAATTTTAAATTGCAGAGCAAAGAGGAAGATAGATTAGAATATATCTGTATCATTCTATCAATAAAAGTCAACAAAAATTGCTAAGAATAATATTAATCGTATTTGGAAATCTTGCTCGTGAAATCCTAAATCATTAAATCAAATTAACGAGATCTGTATACCTCCTGTTAATTACAATTTTAGCAGCGATTCGAAGTAGATTCGATTTGATAAGAACCAACGTAAAAGGTTTAACGTTACAACATTCATCTATTCAGCTCCATGTAAGATCTAAAAGTCAACAGTCTGTCATTCGGCACGGGCGAAATTTAAATTCCCAACAGGCTGGCAATTCTGCGAATGCCGAAAATCGATAAACTACACATAAACAAGTTCCCTTCTTTCTCAGCAATGCACGTCTACTTGCAGTCTCTCTAGCTGAGATCGTGCATTGCGATGCCAAGGCAACCTTGCAACACGTGAGAGAAGCGCAGGAGAGGGAATTTTAGGGGTGGATTCAGCCCCGTGGCATGCGACGTTATTCTTTTGTGTCTTCGACCCCATACGTTCGCACCCATACACTCCTCTCTCTCCCTTTCTCTCTCCCTCTTTCCCCCTGGCCCCCCTTCACCCTCACCCTCTCTCTCTTTCTCTCTTTCCCTTTTTTCCCACCCTCCATCTCACCCTCTCTCTGTTTTTCTCTCTCTTTCCCTTTTTCCATCTCACCCTCTTCCTCCTCTCTCACTCTCTCTCTCCCTCTTTCCCTCTGGCCCCCCTTCACCCTCACCCACTCTCTCTTTCTCTCTCTTTCCCTTTTTTCCCACCCTCCATCTCACCCTCTCTCTGTCTTTCTCTCTCTTCCCCTTTTTCCATCTCACCCTCTCTCTCTCACCCTCTTCCTCTCTCTTTCTTTCTCTCTTTCCCTTTTTCCCACCCTCCATCTCACCCTCTCTCTCTCTCTCTCTTTCTCGTTCAGTTCCACTTCATATTTCTTTCTTTCCTCGCGTCTATCCTCGTCTGTTTAGCACGCTCGTGCGTCAAGGGTGCCACGTAACCCTCCATTTATCTGGGCGAGTGCCTGCACATGCGTGTTTGCACGAGGCCAGTGGTTTTCAAGCAATTAACGGTCGAGGAGATGTCTGTGATTTTTTAAATCCTGGCATTACGCGATCGTTTAATGATACTCCGTTCTTTACACGACGAAACTTGATCGTCGCTCCCGCGATAGCTCGCTCCGTTATTAAGGGCCCGGGCTCGTGCTCGCTATTGTTCCCCCGTTCCCGAATTATAGATCCCGCGGGTCTAGCTGAGAACCGCCTCTTTATGTAAATTGAATGTAACAGTTTCTGTATAATGCGCCGAACATTTTGATTGACTACACGTTACTCCTTCCCCCGGCAAAGTGACGCGCGATAGAAATTCCGGAAATCGGTAATCGTTGCCTGATACAGTAGCGGGCAAAAGTTTAACACTATTCCTACCGACACTTCACGTATACCTATTCCTATCGCGACATTCCCACGTAAGACAGGCTACAAATTTTTCTCAGATAATAAACAATGAAAAGATAAGTGAATATTGAAAAATGTATTATCCGTATGTTTGAAGAAAAGTCTAAAGTTTAAAGGCGTTTCAGTTACATTGCATCTACGAAATTCTAATCGAAATTTTAAAAACGGTCATTTGACCGGTTGTGGTAGGAATAGTGTTAAGATCAGAGAGTCAACAAAAATGAAGTAATTAACCCTTAGTGAACGAATGCCGCCATATTCGCGACATTGTAAATATTCTAAAAAAAATCATCAATATTCTTTTCTTTGGGCATATCCGTTCATATATTTATCATTACTGAAAATTTCCATAAAATCTAATAAAGCGATATTAATTATACACCTTTTCTCGTTCTGGAAATAAAGCAATTAATTTCTTAAAAATCATTGTTATAGAAAAATGGGCTCGTTCGTTAAGGGTTAATTTATGAGAAATAATATAGTAAACAAATTTTTGTATTAATCAATAAGCAGTATATTGCTTTATTAACAATAAAAGTGATTAATTTCTTAAAAATCATTGTTACAGAAAAATGGGCTCGTTCGTTAAGGGTTAATTTATGAGAAATAATATAGTAAATAAATTTTTGTATTAATCAATAAGCAGTATATTGCTTTATTAACAATAAAAGTGATTAATTTCTTAAAAATCATTGTTACAGAAAAATGGGCTCGTTCGTTAAGGGTTAATTTATGAGAAATAATATAGTAAATAAATTTTTGTATTAATCAATAAGCAGTATATTGCTTTATTAACAATAAAAATTAATGTACAGGCAATATTTATAAACCATGATACTATACTTTATATTGTCTTCTCGTTTTAAACTGTCTTTATTAAATGTCCTTAAATGTCGTTATTAAATTACTTAAATGTCCTCTATTGTACGTTGCTCCGTTCAAAACTTACGACGGGATTGTACTACGGGCAAATAAAATGTAAGGAATAACTTGTAAATGTTATGATTTGATGATAAAATGGCACGCGAAGGAGCTTAAAATTTTAAACACGAAGTTCGAATTAGGGTAGTTTTACGGTTATGTTTTTGTCAATTTATTTGCCCAGTACGTTCCCGCGAGGGAAATACTTTTAATTTGATTTAGGATCGCTATGTCATTATAACTCTGCTGAATCACGATCCACATTGCAGGTTAGGCTTGGGTTAGGTTGTTCTGAACCCTTTGAGTGCCACGTCACCCGTATTTACATAAACTTTTTTCGCAAGCCCTCCATTACCCGTAAAATAGGTGACCGTTTTATCCCCTTATAATCAGGTAGAAACCATTTCTTTAGATATTTATAAATATGCTGAACGAAAGAGTAATAAATACGCTTTTTGCAATAGACTGCGCGTACCTGTATTCGAAATAAAATTATTGTTACTAAAAATTTATTTGACATGTAAACTATTAAATCTTAACGTTATTGTAATTTATTTCAGATACCAACGTTCATTGAGAATCACTGTATCAGTATGTAAGATCAGTGCAGTTGTGTTGAATGATGGTTCTTATAACGAGTTAGGTTTTATATTAGATTGCCCTTTTCGTTTTACAGCTTTGTCAAATTCTTCAATCCTAACGCTTGCAAACATAACGAAATATTTATATTAAATTTGGCTGAACACCACTGCATCGCTGTACATCAATGTAATTATTCCAAATTGTAGTTTGAGTTACGTCACTTTTTGCATTTTAACAGTTTTCAGTAAGATCTGTTGATTAGTCATTTCGATTTAAGGACTATTGCAATTCATTGATGTTAGGTATATTAAGTTGAGGATCACTGTATCACTGCACGAGATCAGTGCAGCTATGTTGAATGAGGGTTCTTATAATGAGTTAAATTTTGTATTAGATTGTTCTTTGTCAAATTCTTCAATCCTAATACTTGCAAAAATAACGAAATATTTATATTAAATTTGGCTGAACACCACTGCATCGCCGTATATCAATGTAATTATTGCAAATCGTAGTTTGAGTTACGTCACTTTTTGCATTTTAACAGTTTTCAGTAAGATCTGTTGATTAGACATTCCGATTTAAGGACTATTGCAATTCATTGATGTTAGGTATATTAAGTTCAATTGAGAATCACTGTGACACTGCACGAGATCAGTGGAACTATGTTGAATGAGGATTCTTATAATGAGTTAAATTTTGTATTAGATTGTTCTTTGTCAAATTCTTCAATCCTAATACTTGCAAAAGTAACGAAATATTTATATTAAATTTGGTTGAACACCACTGCATCGCTGTACATCAATGTAATTATTCCAGGTCGTAGTTTGAGTTACATCCTGTTTTATAGTTTTCAGTAAAATCTGTTGATTAGACATTTCGATTTAAGAATTATTGCAATTTATTGATGTTAGGTATATTAAGTTGAGAATCACTGTGTCACCGCACGAGATCAGTGCAGCAATTCCGAATCATGATTCTTATAACGAGTTAGATTTTATATCTGATTGACCTTTTCGTTTTACAGCTTTGTCAAATTCTTCAATCCTAACACTTGCAAATATAACGAATTATTTATATAAAATTGAGTTGAGCACCATTGAATCGCTGTATATCAATATAATTATTCCAAATTGTAGTTTGAGTTACGTCTCATATTACAGTTTTCAGTAAACTCTGTTGATTAAACATTTCGATTTAAGAATTATTGCAATTTATTGATGTTAGGTATATTAAGTTGAGAATCACTGTGTCACTGCACGAGATCAGTGCAGCTATGCCGAATCACGGTCCTCGTACCGCCATACGTTCGGCCGTGAGTTCTGGTAGGGGCGACATATGCCACCTGAATGCCGAAAATCAGGGGAGCAGTCAGGTTTCTGGATCAAGTCGAAGTTCGGGGATGCAAATTGGGATTAGCCCTCCGCGGTGCGACGCCGGTTCGCCTAGATATGCCCTGCATACTGCGTGCGTGTGCATTAGTCGCGTATATGCATACCTAATTTATCATTTTATGCGCCGATACGGCTGAAAAGGATTCTCGTCCCTTTTAATTTCCATCCAGACTGAATGGTTTTCTTTCAATAGGAACAACCATCTGTGTGCGTACACGCGTTGTATTGTGCACGTGCAATGGAACACTGTGCGAGTATGCATGAAGTGTATACAAAATGACGTATTTCCAGTGTATTTTGCTTTCCGACATGAAACGGCGGGACGAATTATTTTCCGTTTGTGGAGCAACGTATTTTTAGCCGCCAGTTGTACTCGCGTACTTTTATGCTTCTGTAACTTACCCCTTTAGTTTATTTCTTTGTCGTAAGACAGAGACGTCGCTATGAGCAACGAAATATTTTATTAATCGTCTAATTTCACGATAAAGGAATAGTTTTCGAGTTTGATCATTTTGACCAGGTATCGAAATTGCTCAAAGTGGAATTGTTAAATACTTTTGAGTACTTATACAGAGTGTTCAACGTAACGGTCGCACCGATTTTTCAGGCATTTACGCTAATTTATTAAGAAAATATTTGCAATAAAAGTTAATGTGTTCTTAGAGGCAAATAATTTGCAATAAAAAAATTTCAAAAAATCTTCTTATTCGATAAAAAACGCATCTTAACTCATTATGAATTAAATAGTTCAGCGTTGAGTCGATGGAAATATTAAATGACTGTACGCAATCGGTTGCCCATGCACGCGTGTGTATACATAATTCACGGTTTCAGTGGTGAACGTAGGTAAAAGGGTTTGCTGTCTGCTTCAAAGGAGCATTCTGTCAGCTGTACCATCAAAAATAATGACAACGATCGCACATCTTATTTAAAATACCTGTAAATTCTACATGTAAGGACCCTTCGGTACCTCTTAACCTCTTAACGCACCAATTAAAAATTAAAGAGCGGCTGTTTTTACACTAATTTTATTATTCTCTATTTTCTTAAAATAGAAAAGAACATTAACAAATCTTGAGAAAAAACACAAAAAAGACTAAAGGTAATCGTACCTACTTCACTTAATCAAGTTAACTCGAGAAACAAAACAAAAAATGAAAATGATTAACACTTTACCGGCCGGAAGCCTATTAATCGGCTTTTTATATGCTTCAGTTTGTAAGTTTTGTAATGTTCCCTTACACGAAGGTGACTATTTTGAGCAAAATCGTATATAGGTGCCCATAATTATGAAAGTGATCTAAGTCATACATTTCTTGTTTCGAGATATTTAACGAATTGCATTCGAATAAATTAAAAAATATTTTTATATTATGCAATATTTTAATTTATAATTTTATTAATCTTGATTAATGGAAGTTTATTATGAATCTGAAATTTTGTGTGAATTTCATATGAAAATGTTGTTTTTAAACTTTGAATCGACTTAGACCATTTTCAAAATTAACTGAATGGCCTATGAATGACTTAAAGCAATAAAAAACTACGTGTTTTATTAGAAGTAATAATTTTAATGAAATAATTCATGAACGTTTATTAATTATTTTTTAAAAATAATCTATTTTTATCATTTTCGGCTTTTATCATTATGAGTTCTTAGATTCTTGAAATGTTCCTAAAAAACTGGAGGGATGTACGATAGTAAACACATAATATCTTTATGTTTTTCTTCCGTTACTAGAAGAAATTATTTTTCCGCCAATAATTAGTTCGAAAGAGCCTAACTGAATTAATGCACATTGAAAATAGAACTAAATGAATTCCATATATTGTTAGGCAGACCGAAAAGTATTGTCGTTTCTGTTATTGTTTGATTGTCATTTGTCGGTTTATTGTGTAGTTCAGAAACTCGTCAAAGAGGACAACGCGTCATTTTAAAGTTATGTTCATATAATTTCTTTAAATTTTTGACTTAGGCCACTTTCATAATTAACACTAAATGAATTCCATATAATGTTGAAATTACAACCACTATCTAATGGTTCATTTTTGACGATATCGTAAAAATTACAATGAATTAATTTAGTTTAAAATAATGTAGTGTGAAATAACTGATAAACTCATTTTTTTTTAATTTTGACTTAGACCACTTTCATAATTATGGGCACATATATATGGGATGTTAATCTATTAATTATTCAAAGGAAATCATTGTGTTCGATTCATTAATGATGTATCCCTTGCGAAGTGAGTGAACTGGTCAGGAATAAATTGATTCACGAGCGGTCGGTAAAGTGTTAAGAGAATATTGAAAAATAAGCTTTTAGTCAAAATTTACGACGGGTGAGCCTAAATAAGCTCAACACTGTTTAACGAGTACATTCTATTGTATTTATGTAGAAAACCAAAACTGCAGGTCTCATGAGATAACTCGGGCGCGCTGAAAGAAAAAAACATTTTCTTAAACCTGAGTTAAAGGGTGAAGTGCGTTAAGAGGTTAAACGCCACTATTGTTAGAACTTAACTTCACATAATTTTATTAGCGAATTTTACTTGCTCTACCGTAATGAATACATTGGCTATAATATTGGGTTGTCCGGAAAGTTCATGCAGATTTTTGATAGGTGTCACAAGGACAGGTCTAAATGTATTACAGTGATTGAGAACAAATAATATGTGTACATACAGGGTGTTAATCTACCTCTGGGTCGAAATGAAATGGGGGGGTTCTAGACGTTAAAATAAGACGAAAATCAAGAGTGACGAAATTTCGTTAAACGCTTTGTTAATTAGTCATTATATTATATTATATTAGTTATTGTATCGTAAAAGACGATACTTTAGGCATATTTGAAACAAAGTTTGGATACGATACGTTAATTTTTGTCAGTTTTACAGGCCTTTGAATATGGAAGGAAACAAAGTGCATTTTAGGAATTTAATACTTTTTTTCACCGGAAAGGCAAACAAGATATGCGCTATTTATAGTACCTTTTTCGATCATTACAAAATTCCCTTAATGGAAAAAACTTCAACTCCTTCGACGAGATAAAAAATCACGTAGAAAAGGTTTTCGCTGAAAAACCTGAGAGATTCTGGAAGAACGGAATTTTCAAGTTGCCTGAAAGATGGAGAAAGGTTGTACAAAGAAATGGCACCTGTATAATTTAGTAAATGTATGCTAAAATTTAATTAATCAATCTTCCTTCAAAATCGGCACGAATTTTCCGAACAACCCAATACTTTTCTTTCATCGAAAAGGCAAAAATGCCACAGAAACGGCAAACAAGATACGTGCTGTTTATGGTACCTTTTTCGATCATTACAAAATGCCCTTAATGGAAAAAACTTCAACTGCTTCGACGAGATAAAAAATCACGTAGAAAAGGTTTTCGTTGAAAAATCTGAAAGATGCTGGAAGAACGGAATTTTCAAGTTGCCTGAAAGATGGAGAAAGGTTATACAAAGAAATGGCACCTGTATAATTTAATAAATGTATGCTAAAATTTAAATCTCCTGCGCTTCAATCTTCCTTCAAAATCGGCACGAATTTTCCGAACAATCTAATACTTTTCTTTCATCGAAAAGGCAAAAATGCCACAGAAACGGCAAACAAGATACGTGCTGTTCATAGTACCTTTTTCGATCATTACAAAATTCCCTTAATGGAAGAAACTTCAACTCCTTCTACAAGATAAAAAATCACGTAGGAAAGTTTTTCTCTGAAAAACCTGAGAGATTCTGGAAGAACGGAATTTTCAAGTTGCCTGAAAGATGGAGAAAGGTTGTACAAAGAAATGGCACCTGTATAATTTAAAAAATGTATGCTAAAATTTAATTAATCAATCTTCCTTTAAAATCGGTACGAACTTTCCGAACAACCTAATACTTTTCTTTCACCAAAAAGGCAAAAATGCCACAAAAACGGCAAACAAGATACGCGTTGTTTATGGTACCTTTTTCGATCATTACAAAATTTCCTTAACGGAAAAAACTTCAACTCCTTCGACGAGATAAAAATCATATAAAAATGTTTTTCGTTGAAAAATCTGAGAGATTCTGGTAGGACGGAATTTTCAAGTTGCCTGAAAGATAGAAAAAGGTTGTTCCAAGGAATGGCACCTGTATAATTTAATAAATGTATGCTAAAATTTAAATCCCCTGCGCTTCAATTTCCTTTCAAAATCGGCACAAACTTTCCGAACAATCCAATACTTTTCCTTCATCGAAAAGGCAAAAATGCCACAGAAACGGCAAACAAGATACGTGCTGTTCATAGTACCTTTTTCGATCATTACAAAATTCCCTTAATGGAAGAAACTTCAACTCCTTCTACAAGATAAAAAATCACGTAGGAAAGTTTTTCTCTGAAAAACCTGAGAGATTCTGGAAGAACGGAATTTTCAAGTTGCCTGAAAGATGGAGAAAGGTTGTACAAAGAAATGGCACCTGTATAATTTAAAAAATGTATGCTAAAATTTAATTAATCAATCTTCCTTTAAAATCGGTACGAACTTTCCGAACAACCTAATACAAGTGTTAAGAACCGAAAATTATGGTAACTCCACATTGCATACACTTAACCATCTATTGTTTTCGGTTTTCCTCGGCAATTATCGTCGCTGTTCAACTTTAATTTTCAATAACGGCTCAGTGTCTCAAGAGTCGTCATCTAGTAAACATCTATCAAATTCTAGTTGTGTATCATAATATCATACGGTTCTAAACCTATTTTTACTCGGATCCTTGATACATTTTACAGTTAATAATTTGCATTTCAATAACAATTATTATATTAAACTGTTCTACATTTACAAATGTCTGTTTCACTGACTATTGTTGTATTAACTGTCCTATATGTAATAATTAATGGAACCCAAAATAAATACTTTAATATCTAACTAATTACAAACAACAAGTATCAATTTAGACTCTGTTATCGTTAACGAACTCATTTAAACTTCCAATAATGAATCGTAATACTAACTTTAAAGAACATTTGGAAATTTCGTGTCCAGAAATTCGGAATTAATAAACGATGGTACTCAACAAGCTTTCAGCATCAATTTGCATGAAAAGCAATTTCACTTCGATTTCCTTTTTCAACTTTTCCACGCAGATTCATCCCTTTTCAGTACGAATCTTCCCACAATTTGGACTATAAACGTCAGTGAAACGCAAAAATTAGGTGCAAACCTCATCGAAGAGCATCGAAGAGATTGGAACGTACACGACGCGCGCTGGCAAAAGAGAAGAAAGGCTGGCTGTCAGAGTTGGACGATAGACAGGAGAGATCCGTGGCAAGAAATGGATATCGGCATGACACGATCGAATCCGGACAATAATGGTTCCGCGTCCCTTGATCCGGCTAGCGAACAAGAAACCTAGCCGGGGGGAAGAGAAAGACCGAAAGAGAAAGACGTTCGAGTCGTGGAAATAAATCTCCATATCTGACACGAGGCGGAATGGATCGGCGCTTTTCTGTGAAAAATCATGGAAGAATATTTCTGGTCGGGACGAGCGATGAGGGGGGGGACGAGGCGATAGGGACGGGGAAGGGAAAAATGGTTGGGATAAAGCCGGGTCGATGGAAAGAGGAGACCATCGATGTTTTCTACGTCGCTTGTGAAAGAAAGCCTCTGCACGAGCCGTTGAGGGTAGAGAATGAAACGACAGAGAAGGTGGAGAGTGAAATGGAAAGTGAAGGAGAGAAAGGTGAGGCGGGCTGAGAAAGAGAAGAAAAGTGCTGAAAGTAGCGGTTCATTCTCCGTGCCACGGGGACCGTCTCGAATCCGTCTGTCTGTTCTGTTCAAAGAGGTTCCTTCGAAGGAAAAGGAGAAGAAACCCTCCTCGAAAGTGACGCCCCGTTCTTAGCTACGTACTCCCTTCGTCGTCTCTCCTCGTTGTGTCGAAGGAAACGATCAAATTATCGGTTGATTTTGCTGTCGGACAGCTGAAAAGAAATTGATGAACTCGAGCAATACACTTTGACGGGACAAAGTGTTTTTCGTGAAGCACGATAAATGTTTAATGCTAACTTGACGAGGTTAAAGATTAACCGCGAGGTTAAAGAACAGACATGTTAACCAAATTCACTTGTCTTGGCTGTGGAGATGAAAATAAAGATTATCTATCTATCTAGTAAAGATTAACCGGGAAAATAATGTTAGCTAAAGGTACGACTGGTTTCCTTTATGTTTTGCTTTATGTTTTTTAGGGGTGACTTAACCCCTTGACGTACTTTGACGAGTCTGGCTCGTCATAACAATATTGGACCAAACATGAGTGTCACGAGTCAGACTTGTGGAATTAAATGCGGGTCAAACGTGAAAATCACGAGTTTGACACGTAGAATGTAAATTGGGCCAAATATACTAAAAATACTTTGATGCAGGAGGTAACAATTGAAATATTTGATTTTTTTCTACCGGTTGGGCCTGGATTTCATCGAGTTAAATGGTATGGCAAGGGGTTAAGAAGGCCCGAGGAAATTGTATTGATTATTGGTGGCTTTTATAGATGTACAGAGCAAAGCAACTGAATTACATTTACGCACGAATGGTATTTCTGTCTTATCTGTTCTTCACTATCTGATTTTCTAAACGGAAACAGTTATACCAATAAATTCTGATAAAATTGATCAAATAGTACTTGTATTACAATATTTTATTTAACCAAGATTTAATTGCCAACTATAGTAATTAATTCAAAATTCAAAAGAATAATTAATTCGAAAAATGATTAAGAACAGAATTTACAGTTAAACTTAATAAACAGTATAACTGAATCACTTGATTAATTTCATGAGTTACTGAATAGTATTTAATAAGAGAAATGATATGTAAGTTAAATTAGTAATAAAGTGAGCTAATAGTACAACTTAACACTGTAGTAGCATATAATAATTAAATTGTAAATGTTTATGCAAAGTTATATCTTTTTAAATGTAATTGAAAAAATTGGATATGTCAGGTTGACATTTATTTCTGTCTCTAGATGTAACGTGTACCTGAATATTTTTTATAAATTGGTAATTATATGCATGTTGTACCTTTTTATTGATTTTTTTACATAAACATCTTTAGTCTAATAGCAGTAATATTGTAATAGTAGCATAATATACTTTTGTATCAAATAGGTGAACAATATCAGTAACATTTTTAATAATTTCCATTTTGTTCAAGGTCAACTGACCAATTTACGATTTGCAGCAATATTACGTATCAATTTCCAAGTTTAAAAAATCTTTTTTCGTCGAATTGCGTTAAACCCATCAGATATCTTTCAAAACTGGCTGATCGATATAGGTGCATACAAATTAATCATAACTATAAAGTGATCATCGATCGAGAATCAATCTTTTTCTGTCGAATCGCACTAATACCGCCGGATATCTTTTAAAAATGGCTGATCGGTATGTGTACAGTAGCAGACAAAAGTTTAAGACCAAAGGGTCAAAGAATACAAATTAATTATTTAATAAAAAATAACAGTATAAATAAAATTTGTATTCTATATTAATCAATGAATAATATTCTACCATAAAGACGATAAAAATGAATACAGTAGCGGACAAAAGTTTAAAACCAGAGGGTTAAAAAAAATAAATAAATTAATTACTAAGAAATAACAGTACAAATAAAATTTGTATTCTATGTCAATCAATAAATAATATTCTACCATAATGATGATAAAAATGATTACAGTAGCGAACAGAAGTTTAAAACCAAAGAATCAAAGAAAATAAATAAATTAAATAATAAAAAATAGGAGTATAAATAAAATTTGTATTCTATATTAATCAATAAATAGTGTTCTACTATAATGACAATAAAAATAAATAAATAAACAATATTTACGAACCATAAAATTATGTTTTGCATTATTCTGTCATCTTAAACTTTTGTTCACTACTATAAATTAATAAATTAATAAATACTATAAATTAATAAGAAATTGCACTATAAATAAAATTTGTATCCTATGCTAATAAATAAATAGTGTTCTATCATAAGACCAAAGGGTCAAAGAAAATAAATAAATAAATTAATAATAAATAGGAGTATAAATAAAATTTGTATTCTATATTAATCAATAAATAGTGTTCTACTATAATGACAATAAAAATAAATAAATAAACAATATTTACGAACCATAAAATTATGTTTTGCATTATTCTTTCATCTTAAACTTTTGTTCACTACTATAAATTAATAAATTAATAAATACTATAAATTAATAAGAAATTGCACTATAAATAAAATTTGTATCCCATGCTAATAAATAAATAGTGTTCTATCATAAGACCAAAGGGTCAAAGAAAATAAATTAATTAATTAATAAGAAATAACAGTATAAATAAAATTTGTATTCTATATTAATCAATAAATAGTGTTCTACCATAATGACAATAAAAATAAATAAATAAACAATATTTACGAACCATAAAATTATTTTCTTCATTGCTCTGCCATCTTAAACTTTTGCTCGCTACTGTAGGTGCATACAAATTAATCATGACTACAACCATGATGCATCGATCCCGTTATTTGCTAAACAAACTCGAAACATATGTTTGAGGTTAAGATTTGGCCCGGGTCGTGACGAGGGGGAGAAGTTCGCGCAGGTCGACTCGTCCCTTTCATTCCCGATCTAATCCCGAAGGACAATGATTGCGTAGCTGAATCAACTTCCGTTGCAGTCGCGAGATATTTCTTTGACCGCGATTTGTCAAGTTTGGCTGGCGTGCATTCAAGGAACGAGCGTCGGGGCACAAGATTACAGGTATCAATTCTGTTCTCCTTATTTGAATTGGCTGCAATTTTCAACGTCCAGCTGCCCGTTCGTATAAAAAAATAATTTACATTCGTACGCTCTCTTTCTTACGCACGCCGTGGCTTCGTTTATTCGCTCTTGCCGAATAAAATATAAATTGATCCGTACGAATATAAATTCCGAGCGTACACGATCCCTGCTTGTTACGGTGGAACTGTTAATCGAGATACCTGTGCAGTTTGAATTAAGATTTACTACTAACAGGTAAAGCAAGTGTTTCGGTTTCATTTCTGTGGGATTCTGGCATTTTCATTGGTACAGTAATGAAGTAAGAAACTCAGGTTAAGATTGAACATTTTTTTTTTTTTTTTTTATGTGAGTATTTAACGTCGCATCGACTACCAGGTCATAAGCGACCTGGTTCAATAGTGGATTAAATTTTGTTAGTTAGATCGGAGTCGAATAGATATTCCAATGTATTTTTTATGTTCTTTTCTGAAGTCAGTGCCGTGTGGGGCTGATAATTTTATGCTTTTTTCCATAGGCTTCAAATTTTATACAGGGTGTCCCAGGCTTTAATGTTCAAACTTTGTCAGTGTATTCTATGGCACAAAATAAGAAAAAAATGTTATGTAAACATAGGTTATATAGAGCTTTATTAAGAAGTTATAACAAAAATTCAATGTTGTAGCACGGATGAAATTTTCCCCTTTATTAACAATTACAGTATCTTTAAAACTGTTTATAATTCTATTTTATTCTACAAAATCAGAAAAGGTATCTCTATTGTTGTTTGGCTCAAAAATATTTTTCAACGCTTACTCTAACTTATCTTAATTTACCAATTTCATGTGCAGTAGCTGATAAAAGTTTAACCCTCGATGGGCTCGTGTAACTTTCAGGTCACATTTTAATTTATTGACATTTTAACGAATAATTCGTTTTTTTCATGAGATGACGTATACATATTAATTATACAAGGTGTCCCAGGTTTTAATGTTCAAACTTTGTCAGTGTACTCCGTGGCACAAAATAAGAAAAAAATGTTATGTAAACATAGGTCATATAGAGCTTTATTAAGAAGTTATAACAAAAATTCAATGTAGTAGCACGGAAGGAATTTTGCAAATATCTCGGAAACTAAGGCCGAGCGACGGTTATATGTATAGGAAAAAATTGTTCAGAATACATTCTTCTATAACATATTTCAGAATCATTAAAATCGGAGTTGAGGCCCCTAAAGTAAATAATTACCTATTTCTTAGTGTTTAAACGTGTCCGTTTGAATCTATTCACACGCCAGCCCTCGTTGCGATCCTCACAAGCTATTATTGGCGAAAATTCGTTTCAATGTTTAGTGACCTCAGATAGTAAACATAGCTTACATAAACACACTGAAAAACACAATACTGTTGATCTATCGAAGTCAATGCTCGCAGTAACAGCAAGTTGATTACTATTCCTATTCTGAATTTTTGTTATAACTTCTTAAGGTATACTTATTTTTGACGAAGAAATCGAATTGAGAATTATATTTAATATTTACTTTAAAATATTTAAATTTAATTGTATAAATAATGAAATAAATATTTAATTTACCTAATACAAGAGAAACAAACCATAATGATTACATTAAAGGGCACAGTAAATTTTGAAGGGTGTATGTATTACAATAAATTTACAAGGTTTCCATGAAAAATTACAAATTGGTCATTTTGACCGGTCTTAGGTAGTTGTAGTATTAAACTGCAAACTTAACAAGAGACGTTATTCATCCCGTTCTACCCACAGTCGAAATACGTTTCCCATGGTTACTAACATAAGTGTAGCTCGCGCCAGAATACGTGGAAATCGGTATCATGAGATAAATAGAGAGAGCGAACCATAGAAATTAAGAGAAAATAGAAACAGAGTGAGGGAAACCGATTGTAAAAAACGAATATTGCAAAATTAACAGTGTTAAACTACAAAATTAATAAGAGACGTTATTCATCCCGTTCTACCTACAGCAACCATGGGAAATGTATTTCGACTAACATAAGTGTGGCACTCGCCGAAATATGTGGACGTTGTTATCATGAGATAAGCAGAGAAAGCGAAAATAGAAACAGAGTGAGGGAAACCGATTGTACAAAACAAATATTGCAAAATTAACAGTGTTAAACTACAAAATTAACAAGAAACGTTATTCATCCCATTCTACCCACAGTACACCATGGGAAACGTATTTCGACTAACATAAGTGTGGCACGCGCCGGAATACGTGGAAGTTGTTATCATGGGATAAGTAGAGAAAGCGAACCATATAAATTAAGAGAAAATAGAAAAAGAGTGAGGGAAACCGATTGTAAAAACCAAATATTGCAAAATTAACAGTGTTAAACTACGAAATTAACAAGAAACGTTATTCATCCCATTCTACCCACAGTAACCATGGGAAACGTATTTCGACTAACATAAGTGTGGCACGCGCCGGAATACGTGGAAGTCGGTATCATGGGATAAACAGAGAAAGCGAACCATAGAAATTAAGAAAAAATAGAAAAAGAGTGAGGGAAACCGATTGTGAAAAAACAAATATTGCAAAATTAACAGTGTTAAACTACAAAATTAACAAGAGACGTTATTCATCCCGTTCTACCCACAGTAACCATGGGAAACGTATTTCGACTAACATAAGTGTGGCACGCGCCGGAATACGTGGAAGTCGGTATCATGGGATAAACAGAGAAAGCGAACCATAGAAATTAAGCGAAAATAGAAACAGAGTGAGGGAAACCGATTGTACAAAACAAATATTGCAAAATTAACAGTGTTAAACTACAAAATTAACAAGAAACGTTATTCATCCCATTCTACCCACAGTACACCATGGGAAACGTATTTCGACTAACATAAGTGTGGCACGCGCCGGAATACGTGGAAGTTGTTATCATGGGATAAGTAGAGAAAGCGAACCATATAAATTAAGAGAAAATAGAAAAAGAGTGAGGGAAACCGATTGTAAAAACCAAATATTGCAAAATTAACAGTGTTAAACTACGAAATTAACAAGAAACGTTATTCATCCCATTCTACCCACAGTAACCATGGGAAACGTATTTCGACTAACATAAGTGTGGCACGCGCCGAAATACGTGGAAGTCGGTATCGTGGGATAAGTCCGAGAGATGTTGCAGTACAAGAAGTGGTCAGAAGTTTGGCGGGGTAGGGGGAGGGTCGGAAGAGAGGGGAAGACAGGTGCATCGCACCGCCAATTATATTTCGGAAGGGAAAAACGAGCAGTGCATAAAAACATGAAAAAAGTTCGCAGGCGCGCGCCCGCGCGCACGTACGCGTGTGAGAGTGGGGAAAACAAGCAGAAAGGAGAGGCGAGCAAGCGCCGAGCGCCGAGGGAACTGGACTAAATGAAGAAAAATAAGCGCGGGCACCGAGAAAAATGGTGAACATGATGGGCAACGACACGAGAAAGTGTACGTAACAGAAAGCTCGCGCAAAATCAGCGAGGATCGAATGGAAACAGTGAACGGGTTAACCCTTAACCCATTCACTGCCAGACAAATTTAGAGTGTTTAGCCCTGGGTGCCAAGATTTTATTTTAAGTTATAATTTTATTGTAAGTTTCTAAGTTATAATTTTTCTGATAAAATTTGATAATTAATATGCTTTCTATAATAAATATATAAATTTTTCATTCATCCTTTCGAATAATTCCTAACTCAAATGGACGTTTATAATGAATTTAAATTGTAGCACACAGATCAAGATATCTCGTAGTTGGCAGTGAACGAGTTAACCCTTAACCCATTCACTGCCAGACAAATTTAGACTGTCTAGCCCTGGGTGCCAAGATTTTATTTTAAGTTATAATTTTATTATAAGTTTCTAAGTTATAATTTTTTTGATAAAAATTGATAATTAATATGCTTTCTATACTAAATGTATAAATTTTTCTTTCATCCTTTCGAATAATTCCTAATTCAAATGGTCATTTATAATTAATATAAATTGCAGCACACAGTTTAAGATATCTTGTAGTTGGCAATGAACGAGTTAACCCTTAACCCATTCACTGCCAGACAAATTTAGACTATCTTGCCATGTGTACCAAGATTTTGTTTTAAAGAAACGCATTCATATATATATAATTATTATGTTATAATATAATCGTCTAAGTTACAATTTTTCTGACAAAAATTGATAATTAATATGCTTTCTATACTAAATATATAAATTTTTCATTCATCCTTTCGAATAATTCCTAACTCAAATGGCCATTTATAATTAATTTAAATTGTAGCACACAGTTTAAGATATCTTGTAGTTGGCAGTGAACGAGTTAACCCTTTTAGTACCGAGCAAATTTAACGAATTTGCTAAGGTTTGGGAAAAAGCTCGAAAAAACGGAAGTAAGAATGATATTTACAAAATTCAACAAGATGCATATTACGGAATAAAAGCAAAAATCGAAACATTTATAACGTTTTTCAAATTTATTTTGAAATAGAGATAAATTCATAATGAAAATAATAAAAAATAATAATAGTATAATGATAATAAAATAAAAAATAAGAAGAAGAAAAATAAGAAAAATAATAATGAAATAATAAGAAAAATAAGAAAAAATAATAATGAAATAATAAGAAAATAATAAAAAATAATAATGATAATGAAATAAAATAAGAAGAAAAATAAGTAAAAAAAAGAATAAAATAAAAAATAAGAAGACAAATAAGGAAAAATAATAATGAAATAATAAGAAAAATAAGAAAAAATAATAATGAAATAATAAGAAAAATAAGAAAAAATAATAATGAAATAATAATAAAAATAAGAAAAGATAATAATGAAATAATAATAAAAATCAGAAAAAATAATAATGAAATAATAATAAAAATAAGAAAAAATAATAATGAAATAATAATAAAAATAAGAAAAAATAATAAAAATAATAATAAAAGTAATGAAATATAACATTAAAATAATAATAATAAAATAAATAAACGGAATAATATATTATAATTGCTCAATCTTGGCCTGGATACGTTCCAGTTTAAAGTAGATTAGTGCGGATTCAAAAATGTGTGAAATTTACGCGAAAGTGCAGATTCGCGAGGAAGCACTAAAGATGTGCCATATATCACATTATACACGTACGTAACCCAGAATGCAGAATAATCAGTAACAGGCATAAAACCGAACATGTAATGTAACAGTCATAAAATACGGGAAAGTGAAATTTTTGCTTCGGATATCGATGAAGTTCTTTTGGTGAAACAACCTTTGCAAAGTGGAAAGTTTGTACAGGGTGTGGGATCGGTTAAAATGAAATATTAATTTGAATAAATCTGTGAACAAACATATATATTTAATAACAATAAGTAAAAACTAAAAATATTATGAAAATTGTATGAACTTTGTAAATATATGTATTCTATCACTCTCTACTTCTGTGATACACACTTCAAGACACTCTTATTCTCTCGACTCTTTGTTACAGTGGCTCCAAAAAGTATTTGTACACTACATTTCAAGGAAATTCACCTAATTCTGAAATCCTGATTTTAATGAAAGCTTGCATGTGTATAGAGCATAATGGGTTATGCATGGAGCAATTGTTTTTTCTTGACTAGAATTCTTTTTGAGAGGTTAAAAGTTATCCTGAAAGTTTTAGCGATTCTTCATACTTTGAATACAAGTTTCCGTGGAATCTTTTTCTATGACTGAGTGATAAAAAATTAAAAATTGAACATCTTTTATCCGAAAGGTTTTGCTTTATCACACACCATTACAAAATTATATTTAAAATACGAGAAAAACTATTGAAATCATTAACGTTATTTTTACCTCCTTAAGGTGGTATTTTAATAAACGAAAAACTTAATCCATAAACATACTATTACGTTCTATATATTTACAAAATTTTACTAAAAACTTTCATCGAAATCAGAATTTTAAGGTTAAATGAATTCTATTGGATGATTGCAAAAGTTCATGCTTGATTTGAGTAAAAATGAATACAACACATTTTCATAAAAAATAGTATTTATTAACCCATTAAATACCAATGTGTTTAATACATTAGATTTTTACGTTGTAAGTCCCAATGTTTCCATTTGAAAACAAATATTAAAGTGAATTTGGTTAAATATTTTTTTATTATTTTTTATGTGTTTCTTATTGTGTATATTCTGTAAAAAATCCGTCTAACAATATAGAAAAAAAGTTGGTACTTAATGGGTTAATCAATTTCGCCAGTAATTGTACTTCAAGTTCGTTGAACGTTCATGGTGAACGATATAACTCAAATTTTTAATTAATAATTGTAATCCATTATTAACAACGATACTACGGTTAAACGAAATATTGTAACAATTATTTCACCAGCCATTGTACTTCATCAAGTTCATTAAACGTTCACGATGAACGATATAACTCAAATTTTTAATTAATAATTGTAATCCATTATTAACAATGATACTACAGTTAAAAGAAATATTGTAACAAATATTTCACCGTCCATTGTACTTCATCAAGTTCGTTGAACGTTCATGGTGAACGATATAACTCAAATTTGTAATTAATAATTGTAATCCATTATTAACGATAATACTACAGTTAAACGAAATATTGTAACAAATATTTCACCAGCCATTGTACTTCATCAAGTTCACTAAATGTTCATAGTGAACGACATCACTTGAATTTTTAATTATTAATTGTAATCCATTGTTAACAATGATACTACACCGAAAAGAAATATTGTGGCAAATATTTTACCACTCATTGTACTTCATCAAGTTCACTGAACGTTCACGATGAACGATATAACTCAAATTTTTAATTAATAATTGTAATGCATTATTAACGATGATACTACAGTTAAACGAAATATTGTAACAAATATTTCACCAGCCATTGTACTTCATCAAGTTCACTGAATGTTCACGATGAACGATATAACTCAAATTTTTAATTAATAATTGTAATCCATTGTTAACGATGATACTACAGTTAAATGAAATATTGTAGCAAATATTTTACCAGCCATTGTACTTCATCAAGTTCGTTGAACGTTCATGGTGAACGATATTACTCGAATTTTTAATTAATAATTGTGATCCATTATTAACGACGATATTACGGTTAAATGAAATATTGTAACAAATATTTCACCAGCCATTGTACATCATCAAGTTCAGTGAACGTTCATAGTGAACGATATCACACGAATTTTTAATTTTAATTGTAATCCATTATTAACAACGATACTATAGTTAAAAGAAATATTGTAACAAATATTTCACCAGCCATTGTATTTCATCAAGTTCGTTGAACGTTCATGGTGAACGATATCATACAAATTTTTAATTAATAATTGTAATCCATTATTAACGATGATACTACAGTTAAACGAAATATTGTAACAAATATTTCACCAGCCATTGTACTTCATCAAGTTCAGTGAACGTTCACGGTGAGACCGACAAAACGTGTAATTGTTTCAATTATTACACGACGTGCGTGTTCCGTAGACAATATAAATTTTCATTAAACGACGTCCTTGCGACAAGAATTCCAGCGGTCGGATGCGTCCGGCCGCAAGAAATCGAATTCGCCCAGCCTGTGCCCTCTCCTCGCGAAAAAGCGTTGCGAAAGCGTTGATAGAGGGAGACAAACGAATAAAAAGGTTCTTATATATACGTTGGGGCGAAAAAAAGTTAATAAGTACGGCACGCGCCTTGCCTCTCTTTCCCTTCCTTTAATCGCTCGCCACTCCACCTCGCAATATTCCACTTTCCTCCTCGCTCGCATCCTCTTTTCGGCGCCGATCTCTACAAACGCGAGCGAAATTGATATTTCATTATTGTTATCAAAAATGATGTTTATAATATCTGTGGGTAATACGTTCTCCTAACTGTTGATAAATACAGGATACTTGGAAGCGTATTGGTGAACTTGGTGTCTGATGCACAGGTGGTCCTCGAATAACGCGATATTTTTATAACACGGTTGAGGAATCGTAAAGATTTTTTTATTTGATATATTCCCTTTATTATTTGTGTCTATTTAAAAAATATTTAGAAATATTTATATTAGGCGTGCAAATTAATTCGGTACGTTTTTCGTATAGAACCCATTTTCCTAATTTCTGAATGTTTACTAACTGAAGTAAACGTTAGGATAAGCATTGGTGGGTAACACCAAGTTTCAACGCAACTTCTTTAGTTTTTTTAAAAATTTTTTTAAACTTTCTTGCCTGTTCTGGAGGTGACTTGTTCAATAGATTAAAATCTACGTTTCGAAATATTTGAAACCACTTTTTGCACGTTGTATGACATAGCGTCAGTGCCCAAAGTGGAACAAATCATTTCTTTAGCTTTAGAAGTATTTTCCTTCGGTTCAAAAGTAAAAAGAACCGAGATGGAGTGCCTCAAATACTCTTTGTCGAACACCATGTTGTTGACTGCTATTAGGTGAAATTATACTGAGTTGTTGTTAACTCTTTTAATGTTCCTTAGAGTATAATATTACTATTTTCAAATCACCACAGGGCGAAAAAGGTATTTTAACTTGAATGGAAGTTACAAAGCGTTAAATGCAAAGGCACCGAATTAATTTACACACCTAATATATTTGCGATTCAACTACTTTAGCTAAGGGTATACCTGCATCATCCGCGCGTACTTGATAGAAGGAAGCGCTAACTAGCCCTCCTTCCTAAAATATTTTAAACTGTCGTGATTAGTTAGAGTCTAGCTACAACTTTTTGTATAAATGCCGTGCAGTTTCTAGAAAATGCAGCATAAGCAAGTCCAAATGATTCTCGTCAACTCAACTTCATTCATTCATTCATTTCAATTTAACTTCTTAAGCCTTTGGCAGTCGAATGTCCTCTCTGAGAGGACATCGTAAGTCGATCAGACTACTAGGCTGCCCTATCTCGGGGGACATCAGACTTTAGCCATTACACTACAATGTTGTTCCCATCAATACTTTAAAATACAGCTTTTGGTGCACACTTTTTTACATCCCTCTGCTTTCGAACATTCAACATTCACACATTTTAAAAAATTCAACTTCTTAAGCCTTTAGCGGTCAAATGTCCTCTCTAAGGGGATATCGTGAGTCGACCAGGCTACTGGGCTGCCCCCTCTCAGGGGACATCAGATTTTAGCCATTAGACTACAATGTTGTTCCCATCAATACTTTAAAACACAGTTTTTGGTGCACAATTTTTTACATCCCTCTACTTTCGAAGATTCAACATTCACATATGTTTAAAAATTTAGTTTCTTAAGCCTTTAGCGGTCAAATGTCCTCTCTAAGGGGACATCGTGAGTCGACCAGGCTACTGGGCTGCTCTATCTCAGGGGACATCAAACTTTAGCCATTAGACTACAATGTTGTTCCGTTTAATACTTTAAAACACAGTTTTTGGTGCACACTTTTTTATATCCCTCTACTTTCGAAGATTCAACATTCACATATGTTTAAAAATTTAGTTTCTTAAGCCTTTAGCGGTCAAATGTCCTCTCTAAGGGGACATCGTGAGTCGACCAGGCTACTGGGCTGCCCCCTCTCAGGGGACATCAGACTTTAGCCATCAGACTACAATGTTGTTCCGATCAATACTTTAAAACACAGTTCTTGGTGCACAATTTTTTACATCCCTCTATTTTCCAACATTCAACATTCACACATTTTTAAAAATTCAACTTCTTAAGCCTTTGGCAGTCGAATGTTCTCTTTGAGGGAACATCGTAAGTCGAGCAGGCTACTGGGTTGCTCTATCTCAGGGGACATCAGATTTTTAACCAACAGACTACAATATTGTTCCGATCAATACTGTAAACACAGTTTTTGGTGCATACTTCTTTAAATCCCTCTACTTTCAAACATTCAACATTCACACATTTTTAAAAATTCAACTTCTTAAGCCTTTGGCGGTCAAATTTCCTCTCTAAGGGCACATCATGAGTCGAGCAATCTACTGGCTGCTCCCTCTCAGGGGACATCAAACTTTAGCCATTAGACTACAATGTTGTTCCGTTTAATACTTTAAAACACAGTTTTTGGTGCACACTTTTTTATATCCCTCTACTTTCGAAGATTCAACATTCACATATGTTTAAAAATTTAGTTTCTTAAGCCTTTAGCGGTCAAATGTCCTCTCTAAGGGGACATCGTGAGTCGACCAGGCTACTGGGCTGCCCCCTCTCAGGGGACATCAGACTTTAGCCATCAGACTACAATGTTGTTCCGATCAATACTTTAAAACACAGTTCTTGGTGCACAATTTTTTACATCCCTCTATTTTCCAACATTCAACATTTGTACACTCATTCAGAAACCAATTGTGTGCGAAAGTCGAAGGGCACCTGTATATCAATTCTAATACTGCAAGACCAGTTTTTTGCTTCCATCTACACAAATTCCGATATGTACCGACTCAAAAACCGAACGTGTTAATCAAACGACTGGACACAACGAAGTCAGCGTTCGAGGAGTCAATTAAGGTGAATTAGCGATCGCCAAAAGAGCCCGCCAAGTTCAAACAGAGTCAACGAGGAAGCGTTCTATGCGGCGGCGAGCCGTTCCGCTCGTTTATTCTCCTAAACGATGCGACATCGTAGATTAATCCGGATCTGGTCGTCCTTAACAGTTTGTTTCTTGCACGGAGGAAGGAAGAACGAGGGAACGTGGCCGCGGTAGCACGCGAACGGGGCGAACAAAGATGGAAGACGAAGGGTGGATCGAGAAGGAAGGAAGGAAGAAGAACGACCACGGACTCGGTGGCGTGCGAACAGCAGGTGCACGACCTCTTCATGAAAACCAACGCTTCTCGAACCTCCTGCCCTCCTCCTTATCTTTCCCTCTCGTTCCACTATTGATTTCTTTCTTCATCGATGATCGTCTCTGTGGGTAGAATGGGACAAATTATGATATACACCAATACCTCGCTTTGCGTCGTTTCGTTTTGCGTTTTTCCGATGTTGCGTCGCTGCTCAATTAGTACTAATTTTCATTGTGCCTTCGTTAGGTTTTCGAGGTTGCGTTGTTTTGGATTCGAGTCTTGAATTTTTTTTCTTGTTTTCTAACAGATGGCTCTACTTTTGTTTCTAATTGCGCCATGCCAAAAAAACTCGGTAATTCCTCTTCTAACCGAAAGTCAACGTAATTTTAATACAGTTTTATTTTCACTTTGTTTTGCTAATTTTAGAGTTCAGTTTCAATCTTCGATCTTTACACGGTTTGCTATAGAAAATCTTAATTCACTTTGCGTCGTGTTTTTTTTGGAACGTAACCCCGACGCAAAGTGGGGTATTGGTGTAT